>BLKR01015514.1:0-66037 GCA_011170035.1 Teleogryllus occipitalis
AGTTCTCGCTCAGCAGCGGTCACGAGCAGACGTGCTCCGCAGCTCCGCAAGTTACCCGAACGCTCGCGCTTATCGCAAGGGCCGACTGCCCCGGCCGCCACTAGTGCCGGTCCGGGGTCAGAAAGTGCATTTACTTGTGAACAGTGGTGAACCAACAACATTCTCTAATTGTTATCGCTCAAAATTACTGGTAAGTGGTGACCGCATTTATTTTTGAACGAAGGTGACTGCATTTACTAGTGAACAGTGGTGTAACAAGAACTATTGCAAATCAACATCTGACAAATATAGTGAAGTGAATAATGTTTACTGACCATGTCCCCTTCGGGGGACTAATCACCAAATCAACAGAAATACTAAATAATCAAGACAACAGTGAAATATGCGCTAACAACAGTCTGGACGGATCGACAACTTTAGAATACAGTGACATATCACATAACCTTCAGCAACAGCACCAAGCGTTACTACAAGAACATCAACTACTAAAACAGCATTTACAACAAATAGTGCAACAGAATCAACATTTACAACTCCAACTACAGCAACATCTGCATGAAAAACAGTTCCCAGCGATCGTGTCAGAAGCTATGGGACCTAACGGCCACGCATCTACGACGCTGGAAGCGGCCTCAACCCTGAACAGCTCATGGCAAACAGTCCCGCTGCGTCGACCAAAAAGACGTATTGATGACAATCCCAAAGGACCCTCTAAAAAGATTATCAGTGAAAGCGACACATTAGCGTCAAAAAACAGGTATGAGCATCTCACATGTGATGATGAAAATTTAGAAGTGTCCTCTAAATCTGAGAATATCAATGATACGACAACCAAAGGCAACACTCATGAACAAAATAAATATCGAACCCCGCCGATTTTCATACCAGGCGTTAGAGCTATATCTAACATGATCAAATCAATTAAAGAAGTGGTTGAAGATGAAGACTTCACGTATAAACTAATCAAAACATATCAAGATGAAGCCAAAATTACAATGAACAATGTGAAAATATTACCTCAAACACCAGATATTTATCGAAAACTTGTTAAGCATCTAAATCAAAAAAATATTGCGCACTATACATTCCAGTTAAAACAAGAAAGAGCATTTCGGGTAGTATTAAAAAATATGCACCCATCAGTAGATGAAACTGAACTTAAAGAAGCTATAGAAGCACAAGGTCACAAGGTAAGACAAATTCATAATATTAAACATCGTCTAACAAAAGCACCTCTATCAATGTTTTTTGTGGACTTAGAACCTCAAAGCAACAACAACAAAATTTATGATATCGAATATTTACTTCATGCAAAAATAAGTTTTGAACCACCGCGCAAAAAACGTGAAATAATTCAATGTAAGCGTTGTCAGTCCTACGAGCACAGTTATCGTTACTGTACGCTTCCGTATAGCTGTGTGAAATGCGGAAAGAATCATGATAGTCGGACCTGTACTAAAAGTAGAGACACACCAGCTACATGTGCTTTGTGTAGCCGTGATCATCCAGCAAATTATAAAGGTTGCGAAGTATATCAAAAAATTCGTAACAGCAAGTATCCTAGAGAAAATCAAGACAGTGGAAACTCGATGGAAAACAAAAATGAAAATAGCAATTCAAGTTCAACAAAGAGTAAACAATCTACAGGAACCAGAGACACACAGCGCACATACGCACAAGCGGCCCATTTTTCGCAAATCAATAATCAAAATTCATCGCATGAAAATAATCTGATATCCATAATTCAAGAATCGTTTAAAAATTTCGAGTCCATCTTAGCAAAGCAAGCGGAACAAATTTCCAGCCTGATTAATATCATGACAGCAATAATGAAGAAACTATGAACAATTTATTGCGAATAGGCTCTTGGAATGCCAACGGAATTCTCCAACATCGTAGAGTTAGAAGTGTTTCTACATCAAGAAAAAATTGATATACTTCTTGTGTCCGAATCACATTTTACGGAAAGAAGCTATCTACGTATACCTAACTACGTCGTCTATTGCACAAATCACCCAGATGGAACAGCTCATGGAGGCACTGCAGTAATAATTAAAACAAAATTGAAACATAATTTGTATGAAGAAAATGCTGAAGAACATCTGCAAGCAACATCGATACAAGTATATGATAAGTTTGGTCCGCTCGTGATTTCAGCTATATACTCCCCTCCAAAATACAAGATAACCACTGATCAATATATCAAGTTCTTTAAAACACTCGGCCCAAGATTTATCGCTGGAGGTGACTACAATGCGAAAAATCAACTGTGGGGATCACGATTGGTAACCACAAGAGGTCGAGCTTTAGAAGGAGCTATTTCAACACTAAACCTCCAAACAATTTCATCAGGAAATCCCACCTACTGGCCAACGGATGGTAATAAAGTTCCTGATGTATTGGATATCTTCGTCACAAGGGGTATGGCTCAAACCTATCACACAATAGAACCGTCTTTTGATCTTTCATCTGATCATTCTCCAGAAATACTAACAATCAGTTCTTCTGAAATTAAAAAGAAAGAAAATAAATATCTTACAAACAGAAAAACCAACTGGGAAGAATACAGCAACTGGCTTAACTGCAACACCACTGCCAAGGTCCGTCTAAAGTCTCCAGGAGACATCGATAACGCTGTTGAATATTTAATACAACACATTCAACAGGCAGCTGTATATGCTACACCAAAAACGAGTGTGTTTGAAAAAAATAAATATCCTGCAGAAATAATGAAGTTAATAAAAGAGAAAAGACAGATGAAGAAGACATGGCAACACACTCATCATCCGGACGACAAACGTCTACTAAACAGAACTTCCCGCCATTTAACCAGAAAATTGCAAGAATTTCACTCGGAGGAAATGAAGGAACGCATAGAAAATCTGTCACCTTCAAAAGCAACGGATTACTCCTTATGGAAAATTACTAAAAACTTAAAAAGACCTACAAAACATGTTCCCCCCCTCCGTAAAATCAATGGAAGCTGGGCCAGAACAGAGAAAGAAAAGGCAGAAGAATTTGCAAATTATTTTACAAAAACATTTCAACCACACCCCTCAACATTACTCACAGAAGAACAAGAAATTATAGAATTCCTGGAAAGTCCTCTTCAAATGTCGCTACCAATCAAATTCTTCTCCACAAAAGAAGTCACAGCAGGACTGAAATTACTACCAAACCACACTGAAATTACTACCAAACCACAAGGCTCCTGGTCACGATCGAATTACAGGAGAAATGCTTAAAAAACTTCTAAAGAAACTCATTGCCCTCGTAACATCTATTTTTAATGGAATAATACGTATTGGGCATTATCCTTCGCAGTGGAAATTGGCACAAATAATTGTAATTCCAAAACCGGGAAAACCTCTACAAGAAGTTACATCCTACAGACCAATAAGTTTATTGCTTTCGTTGTCTAAAGTTTTTGAGAAACTACTACTACTCCGCATATATCCTATACTTGGAGAAAATGATGCAATCCCAGATCATCAGTTTGGTTTCAGGAAACAACATTCTACAATAGAACAAATTCATAGAGTAGTCGACACCATCAACGAAGCTCTAGAAAATAAAATGTATTGTTCCGCTCTATTTCTAGATATTACGCAAGCCTTTGACAAAGTGTGGCATCAAGGCTTATTATACAAAATTAAGAAATGTCTGCCTCATCCATTCTATAACATGATTCGTTCCTTCATTTTGGATCGATTTTTCCAAATAAAATTCGGAGATGAAACAACGTCGTTCCATCCAATACTATCAGGAGTACCACAGGGCAGCATCCTCGGACCAGTTCTGTATACGCTGTACACCTCTGACTTACCTCAGTCATCGGATGTCATCACTGCAACATATGCAGATGACACAGCCCTGCTAGCTTCGCATGAAAACCAAGAAACGGCAACAAGAACATTAAAAAATCATCTGGCGCATATAAACAATTGGTTTAATCTATGGAGAATAAGACTGAATGAAACAAAGTCCAAATGTATAACATTTACTCTAAGAAAAACAATAAATACAAGAATAGAAATAAATAGAAAACTAATTGAAAACGTAGACACCGTCAAATATCTGGGACTACATCTTGACAAAACGTTAACCTTGAAGAAACATATTTCAATTAAAAGAAAGGAAGCAGAACTAAAATATAGGCAACTGTCATGGTTAATAGGGAGAAAATCTTCTTTAAGTCTAGAAAATAAAGTCTTACTTTACAAAACAATATTGAAACCCATATGGACATATGGAATTGAACTCTGGGGAACAGCCTCACATTCAAATGTAGAAATAATTCAAAGATTTCAATCAAAAAGTCTCAGATCATTAAGCAATGCTCCCTGGTTTGTATCAAACGCCACTATACATAATGATCTCCATATCACCACTGTTAAAGAGGAAATCACTCTAAAATCTCTCAAATACCAACACAGACTCGAAAATCATAGCAATCATCTAGCCATCAACATCTTAGACAACAGCACAATGACAAGAAGATTAAAAAGAGTACATCCTCTTGATTTGGACCACAGATTTAAATAATAACTTTTTTTATAATTGTAATTTTATATTATACTATTTTCATTTTGTCACCATGTTTATTGTATGTATGTATTTTTGTTGTGGTTATTGTTTTTTGCTTTTGTTATGCTTTTCTAATAAGATGTGTTTTTTTTGTTGTTGTTTTAGTTTTTTTTTGCTTTCTCTGGTTGGACAACTTTTAAAAATAATATTTAGAAAGAACCAGAACTGTATGGTTTCTTTACATGTCAATAATTTATGTACAATTGTATTTGCCGAATGTTCATGTAGAACAAATTGCAAATAAAGCAGATGTTAAAAAAAATTCTTCTTAATAGGTATTATGAAGGCTCGCCAACTCCCTACGATGTGACGGGAGGATGCTTGATATACGGATGAAATCAGTTCTTTTAATTTAGATCTTCAAATAATGACGATAAAATTCTATGATTTTTTAAAAATTATCAATGCAAAGATGAACTTTGTTTGTAAAGCGCTGGCAAGGCCGAGTTTTTCTGAGATGCTGGAGCTTTAGGAGTAACGGGAATGAAGTGCTAAAACCTAACAGCCTAAAACCGGGAGCGGTAGCTCAGTGCATCAACTGATGTCACTGCAGCGCCTCTGACCGGGAGGTCCTAGGTTCCAGTGAAGGCGGCAGGATTTTCGACACTAGCTTTTCAGCTAGGTCGAATTCAGCCTGTCTGGAGGAGAATTCTAACGGCCGACTGCTCTGATCGGTAGTTTTCCGTGGTTTCTCTGGCTGGAGCAGTACCCTAACAAACGGGCCACGGACCACGCGCGATCTGTCCTTCCTCTTCCTTGTTCTATCCTCTCCCCTTACACACTCACACACACTTACACCAACATGCACTACACCACAACGTTTTCCGGGAGATCGGTCGGAAACTTAGAGCTTGTCCCGGCAGGGGCGGTGCCCCGCTGGTGGGAGAGTCCTGGTTAGGGGGAAACCCTGCTAGCCGACGGTAGGTCGGCGCCGGATCTCGCTATCCAGCGGGGGAAGAACACAGTCATCTCCCGAGGAAAAGCATTCACTACATTTACGGGACTAATATCCTAAACTGTTGACGTGCCCGGAATTGCTAAACAACCAACCAATAACAACCTAAAAATTTTCCTTCCAATTCCATCATGAAAGGAACATTTTTGCTCGTTGGAAACACTTTGTAGGTTCATGTGGTATTATAGCTTTGCGTAGCCGTTATAAATTATGCGAGAAGCTACGAACTACTGTAGCTGAACTCGTTTATTTCTTCAAAATTACATTGGACTGTTTTATACAGAAGTAAGTTAATCATTTTTCTGCTAATGGTTAACAAATGAAAGTTGATGAATGGCCTAACGAGGCATCAAATATGGACAGGTGAAATGAAACAAATGACACTATCACTTAAATTGTGAAATTGGAGATTCTAAGGTCGGGAAAAAGAAAACTGGGTAATAACAGGTGTAACATTTGTAACGCGAGACTTCCTTTTATATTGTGAGACAGCGTTTTGTATCGTAGTTATGTCATCCTTTATTACAATTCACTGAAGATAATTTATATCTTCCGATAATTTATTGCAGCAAAATTGACAATAATACTTGCAGCTTGAAGACATTAGCAAATACTACCTCATCCTCGCTTGACTTTTCACATTTTACGCGTTTAGTATGACCAGTCATCCAGTAGAAACCATCTTAAAATCGTTAATTCAAATTTTAGAAGTTCCAAACAAAGGAAAATGGCACCAAAAATATGCCAAGCTCAGAAAATATATATTCATAAAATTCCGCACCGACATTCCAAAGATGATTGTTAAGTTAACAGGGAAATTTAGATCTTAGCGTTCGCATTCATGAACAAAAGTTTCCGGCACGCGATGTTCAAACAAAAGCATATTTCGTGCAACCCCGGCAAATCAATAACGTACATTCTCATTCAGTTCTCATTTTCATTTGCGTATTTCTGAAAGTTCGGGGCCCTCTTCGCCTCCTCTCTGAGCGCGGCGTCGGGTGTTTGGCTTCTGAGCGCTACCCTCCGCCGACGCTTTGTACACTGTTTTCGCGCTGGATGCGGCCGGCGCGGGATGGGTGGGGCGGGGCGGGGCGGGGCGGAGACGGCAGGCAGTCGGAGAAGCCGTTGGTGGCGGCAGCGACGCCGGAGGTGGAGATTTAGGCGCAACGAGGATGAGGAAGCGGTAGGGATGGAGGAGGTTACGGGGAGGTGCGGAGACTGAGGAAGTGGTGTCAAAGCAAGAGGTGCACACTGGAGGAAACGGGTGGCGCGATGGAGGATGAAGGGGCGGGGCAGTGGCTACGACGTCGCTAACGCTCGAGGGTCGCGGCGTCGCATGCTAGTCTGTGGCCCTGCGGGGAGTTGAGGAGATGGCTGAAGAGACAGACACAAACTAAAACGGGGCGACGGCAAAGACCAGGCGTGATATGAAACTGACAGAGCCGCGCGGAAGGAGACAGAAAATGGGATGCAGTGGTGGCAGGTGGGAGTGTAGACGTCACTAAAGGCGGAGACGGAGGCAAGAAGGAAGGTGGTGACGAGGCGAAGGCAAAGCAGTGTCGTGGCGGAAGCTGAGCGGATGCGGGACGGAAGCGGGACGGAAGCGGGACGGAAGCGGGGCGGAAGCGGGGCGGAAGCGGGGTGGAAGCGGGACGGAAGCGGGGCGGAAGCGGGGCGGAAGCGGGGCGGAAGCAGAGTGGAAGAAGGGCGGAGGCATGGCGAAGACAGGGTGGTGACGGGGCGGAGAGGGGAATGAGGCGGAATAGACGCGGAACGAGGTGGGAGTGGAAGCGGGCCATGGAGCAGATAGGGACGCAGACGGAGACGGAGGAGGAAGTGAGACGAGGAAGGGACAAAAGCAAAACGGCAGGAGGTGGGAGGCCGGGGTGCAGCGAAGAGCGGGTGCGAAGTTATGGCTGGGGTGGAGGTGGAGTGGAGGAAGGTGGCGGGGCGGAGGCGGGGCGGCCCGCAGACTCTCCCTCCCGGCGCCTCTTTAGATAGGATCGAGTAGGGTACCTTCCGCGCGAGTGAGCGGTTTCGCCGCCGCGCTGCTTTGGTTACTGCTGGCACGACCAACCCAGGAGGAAAAGGAATGTTGGCAATTTTGCTGCTGGAAAAGTTGATGTCCCGGCGACGCGACGCTGTGGCGGCGGCGGCGGCGGCGGCGGCGGCGGCGGCGGGGCGACGTGGAGAGGACGAGGACCGAGGATCTGGCACGCGTGGATGGCGGCGTTGGAGACGGGAGTGGGGAAACCAAGGACTAGACGACTCACTGAGATAATGGAAGGGGAGGAAAGAGTTGAGGTGAGCAAAAAAGAACGATTGGAGTAGAAAGAAAATGAATCAGAGAACAATAAAAATATTGAGACAATGTGTGGATAATTTAGAACGTTTTAAAAATTGGGTTGTCCCACGAGAAAATCGAAGTAAGACCCACACCAAATACGTAAGTACGTAGAAGGCAAGAAAGTAAAAGGAAAATATTGGAAAGACTAGAAGTAATGATCTTTGTAAGTTATTAGTGGGCATAATTGCTGAATAAAATCAATAGACTTTCTGTCTGTTTCATACTAAACAAAGTCTCTAAACTGAGATAAACGGAGAGAAAATGGTAAATTTCGTAAAGAAAACACATCCTTTTATAGAATCTGATACAAGGTATGTTGTAAAAGGAGATAAAACAAATAAGACTATCAAATAATACTACATGAGAAGAAACGTAATGTAGAGAAATATGAAATATTAGAGAAAAGAACGAAAGGAAACGAGAAATTCCAAACAAGACCTGAAACAATATAATATGTGAATTGAAATACCTATGGGAAATGTTTGATGAATGTTTCTGATCAGTTCAACACACCAGGATTTCTAATTGATCTCGTGAATATACACAATGTTCGCGATATTGTTTTGAATGTGTTAATTGCTTTCTGTTTTATGATCATTGTCTACAGAAATATTCCATGTGGAAATATTTCATTGATTAACCGTCGATCATTTTTGACTTTTATTAATATTTATAAGTATAATGCAAAATGTATTCAAAAGGTAAAGGTATAAGCTATCATACTTTCATATTTGCCATTATTTTATTAGATCTGTCAATTTTCACTACAATAAAATGCTACAAATAGTTTTTTCGTCTTCTAAAGAAATAATTATTGTATTTCTTCCGAAACTGGACTTTTGAAACAGATAAAATTGCTTAACTAAACTCTGACAGCAATTATCACATTTCAAAAGAAAAACCTGAAGAGCGTTATGAAATATAAACAAAATTATGAATATAACCCGAAGTCGTAAGATAAGAGCTTCCTGAAATTTAAATCTCAGATGAAATTATTTCCAACAATCTTTCATCAGTTTATTTTTACAGACTGTTTCGTCTACTTGTGAATCTCTGGCACAATTGCGTGGTGATTTTAGATGCTTTAATATTTATTTTTTTGTTATTTAAGGTCGCATCAACATATAGGTCATTAGCGACCACTATTGGTGTTAACGTCATGGTAACTATGAAGATGACAAATGGTGATGACAAGGAGTGAAAGGACGAACACAAGTACAACCATGCCCGAGGCGGGACTTGAGCCCGCGACCCTTCGGTACGGAATCGCAACGTCACTACTGCCTTGGCGATCTCGGCCACCGGGCCGGCCCTTTAATATATTATTTGCTATGTAATATCCGGTTTTGTTAATGTCGTATAGATAGAAATTGCGTGGTCGCACAATCTTTTAGTGTAATAGTCCATTCTCAATGGAGTAACGACGCTAACTTGAATTTATCCCATAATATTATTAGACTTCAATAGAATGCAAGTTTCCTGTTCTGTCTTTCTTCTCATTCAGATTCCTCTATATATATATATATTCATAAAAAATGCATTTTAATTGTTTGGATATGCATGAATATAAAATAAATTAAGACAAACGCAATATCAAAAGAATTAGAAAAGTTCATTTGCAAGAAGTTAAATGTCTCTCTTGCTTTACAATTTTTAAATGCAATGTCGCATTTTACTTGAGTTGAAATCTGTCAAATATGTTGCTATAGACTTATTAGTAGTAAACGGTGCTATAGTCTATGTACAAAATGCTTTATCGTAGTGTCGTTGTGAGCTCGGACCGAAGGGTCGCGGGTTCGAGTCCCGCCTCGGGCATGGTTGTATTTGTGTTCGTCCTTTTACCCCTTATCATTACCATTTCGTTTCATGTTCATACTTACCATAACGTTAACTCCAATAGTGGTCGTTAATGACCTAGATGTTGATGCGACCTTAAATAACATAAAAGAATATGATAAAAACGATATGATATGATGATAAAAGAATGCTTTATCACTTAGAATATATTACTAATTATCAAATACAATGAATTTGCCTTTCGCATTTTGAGATAACGTATAAAGCGTATAAACCTTTTTTTTTTATCTATGGCTTTTATCCAGCCAACAGCCGGTTACCCTTTACGCCCCGATGGGACGCATATTCGACCACACACGAGACACCAACACACTTGCGGGCTCCTCTGATCTGGGGTCAGCAGAACGCGAGGCCCTCCGCGACAACACATACATACAAAGTCAAGGGACAAACAGCCATGCCCAAGGCGGGACTCGAACCCGCAACCCTTCGGACCGAAGCGCTGAGTCGGTACTCGCTCTTAGCCACCTCGGCCACCCAGGTAGGCGTATAAACCTTTCCTTTACAGAAAAGTCATCTTTTCAAATAAGGCTATATTACTATTTTCCTATGCGAGCACAAATTGAAATAAAACTACGCAACTTTCGGCCTTGTAGTAGGGGTCTACGGTTTTGTTAATTTCCGCGAACTCACAAAAAATTCAATCTGGTATTCATTCCAATATTTGGTATGTAAAGAACTGTTGTGCTGTCTATGATTTTGCAACATTCCTGAAGATTTGTTTACATTTAACATTTAATTTATTGTAATGTTTTAAGGTTTTATTTCTTGTTCTTGAACAGCGTGCGTACTACTTTCTGGTATAGTTCTTGTGATTTTGTTCAGCAGCATTTCTGCTACAGCAGGTCACCAATAAGATTACAATTTTCTTCACTACGTTAGTGATCTATTATATTTTTTGAAGGTATGGCGTCTCCTACGATGACTTTGAGCCTTCTGTGGTGTAGAGATCTCTCACAAGTCGCGAGTAGAATTTAAGAAAAAAATTAGGAACAAAACTCGAGGTGTTACAGAATGGCACAGACTTTTGCGAAGCATACTCGTATTTTTCTAATTTCCTTGGTGTGGACTGGCTTGACGGTCTTTCTCCATTCTCTGGCCAGCTCTCATCTATCGTCGCCCAAAGTACATTTTATTTTTTACATTTTCTCAATTTTTCGGTTTCTTAATAGTAGATCCGATTCATTACTTCAAGTACATTGAAGAAGAGTAAAATTTCGTCCTAAAAAGAAATTTTCATTGAAAAATTTCAAGCAGTTTTTAAGAAAATGGCGATTAAGCATTACTATAAGTGCGAAATTTGAAGCTCTTTTTCACAGGAATCTATTGAGATTTCGAAAAACTTAATTTACAGTCATTTGAAGCACTTCCACTCGCAAATGCAATAATCTATACAAAATTGATGGAAACGTGTATATTAACGGCGTGAGATATATTTTAAAAATGTTACATTTGTGTAATTTTTTAAAAAGGAAAAGAATACTCTCAAATGAACTGTACGTCATATTAAACAGTTCCAATACCACAATCCGTTGGAAAAGTCTGAAGAAAAAATCAGGAGCCATTTTTGAGAAACTGGCGTTTGAGCGTTTCTGAAAGTGCGGAATTTTGAGCTCATTTTAACAGAAAACTATCGTATATTCAAGAAACTTTATGACATTATTTAAAGCAAATGTACTCATACGTACAATAAAGTAAAGCAATCGCATCTAATGTAAATATTAGCGACATGAGAGACAAGTAAAAAAATTACATTTTTGTAACAAAAAAAAGTAAAGTATAGAGCTATATGGCGTTCATGTCATTGTGTAATGTACATTTGTCACTAGCCCTACCAAAATTTAAAGAAAAAATTTGGAGCCTTTTCTTGAGGAAATCTTGTTTTTGTTATTTTTAAAATTGCAAATATTGCACGCACTATTGCATGAAAACTACTAATTTTTAAAAAAATCTTTATTATCTTTATGAAAGAACTATTTACGGATAACAAATTTAATTTCAAGGAAAAGTCTCTTTCTTTAATTTTGTAGTTGTAGGAAGACGCCGAAAAAATTTAAACTTCTGTAATAGTCAAAAATTCAGAGTTAAACGCGAAAATCGGACCAATGCCACTTTCATGAGTGCATTATACTCTATTCTTACAAGAAATTTAAAGAAACAATTTGGAGCCGTTTTTGAGAAAATTTTATAACTGTCTGGGGGGCTTTATGTAAATTACCCCCACATTTTAAAGAATGTTTTTCAAATTTTCAAAACTTCAAGTAGAGCCTGATGGACAAGGGGTTTCTTCAATTTTGAAACAATCCTACGCATGGTTTATGCGGTAGTAGTGTTCACGGACGGACGGACGTTTTGACTAAAACAATATTTCGGTATCAGAGGACCCAAAAGGTGTATTTCCATCGAAATCTGAAAATCAATTTTCCACAGCATTACATAACTTTCTCTCTACTACGTACGAGTATATTACGTACGTTCGTATATTAATCTGTATATACGTATGTACACGGGGAAGTAAAAAAATCTGCTCTGGCTCCAAATAAAATCAGGGCATTTGTTTTTATGAATTTTCTTAATTTAAGGGCAAAAGAAATCAGATACAAACAGAGAAAACCAAATAAAACAAAAAAGTAATTTTGTTGCATAGTGTTATTTTTCTTCCGAATTCTCTCATGCACTTTTGTGTTCATATGCCGAACGAATGTTTGCGTCCTATAGTGTACCATCTTAAAAACGACCTTTCTGTCATTACTGAAGTCCGTGTTTCCCAAAAGCAAGAGACATCTTTGGTGCGTTATCTCATCATGATCGCTGTTTGTTATCGCTATCAAATTAGGCTTCATTACTTTCTTCCTGTATGTGTACTTTCTTTTTCTGATGTTTTGCACTTCCCACTTCCGCATTTCATCATTCTCAAAATTCCTTTTTTGTTTCCACTTACGCCCTTTAAATCGCTTTCACTCATACATGTCTCAAAGTTTTTCATGCATTTTCATATTCTTATACATTTTCTGCATTCCCAAATTTATTTAGTCTATGCCATTACCCCTACTGTCTGTATCCCGCCAACTATACATTCAACGTCACAATCTACCAGCTTTAACTATTTCAGCTTCAGCCACCTATCTTCACCTTCCTCCCCTCCGCCGCCCTCTCTCCAACATCTTCACCTCCAGCGACCTCGCATTCGTCCTCATCCCCATCATCCTTACTTCCGTGGTCCTCTCCCTCGCAATACTCCCCACGCCGCCCTCACTACCACCATCTTCATATTGCTGCACCATCACCATCATCCTCGCTGCCACTGTCCTCACCATCGCCGATCACATCCACATCGTCCTCATTATCCTCACCACTTGCCGTCGCTATCCTCACACCCTCAACATCTATCCCCGTCATTCCCCACCCCCGCCATTTTATTCCTACGTCACGCAGAATCTCCGGCTGCTGGTGGAACGAAACTCGGAACTGGAAAACAAATTCGAAGCCACGTCTCGTTACGCCCGAAGTGGCATCCCTCTCTCCTCTCTTTCGTTCTTTCTTTGTCCGATTTCGACGCTCCTCTCTCTCTCGGCCATTTTCCGCTTTCCCCTAGCGCGCAGCCAGCCAGCCACCCCCTCCCACCATCCCACGCGTTCTTGTTCAATTACGTTATATTAAACCGGAAAACGCCCCAAATAGAAGCGCGGGCCTGTGCTGGCAGCCCCACTGGCAAAGTGGAAACTCGTCCGTTTGTGTAGACTCGATGAATAGCGACCGCTGATAAAAATAACGTGTATTATGAAATCTCGGCGGCCGGCTGCGGAAGTGCGGCGCGGTGTGGCGCAATGTCGGCCAGGCGGGGAGTTTACTTCGCTTGCACGGCGTAAGATTTTTTTATAGCAGTTTAGAAGGGAGGGAAACGGCCCCCTCGCCCCGCCCCTTAGCCTCCCTCGACTCCTCGTGCGCCACACGGTGGTTTGAACGGCGCAAAACGAGAACAAAATTCTTTTTTTTTTTCAAAACTGTTGAATTTGTGATATGCAAGAATATATGTGAATAAAGATGTTCAGTCCATTGTTCATTCTCTTTTCAATGCTTTTCTGCCGTTATTCTACAGAGGACTCAAATATGAGAGATTTTGAAGTCCGACACTAAAAACTTCTCCCTATATTTCGATCCCAGTAAATGTTAATGTATTGCAATTTTCCACATTGCTTCACAAAGATTTCTAACTATACTTCTTATAAAAATACATCAATACTTTTAATTTAGTTAATTCTTTTCAAAAAGTCGGTCGGTCGGTAAGTGGGTAGGTAGTTCGGTAGGTATGTAGGTAGGTAGGTAGGTAGGTATGTCGGTCGGTCAGTAGGTAGGTAGGTATGTTGTTCGGTAGGTAGGTAGGTAGGTAGTCAGGTAGTTCGGTCGGTAGGTAGGTAGGTAGGTAGGTAGTTCGGTCGGTAGGTAGATAGGTAGGTAGGTAGTTCGGTCGGGAAGTAGGTAGATAGGTAGTTAGGTAGGTAGCGGTGGTTTTCCCCCGCTGAATGCTGAGTTAGGCACCGATCTACACGTCCGCTAGCGTGCTTTCCCAGCTAGTACATCCAGCCAGCTGGACACCGCTTCAGCCGAGACACGCTCTAAGCTCCAGACTAACCTCCCGACATGTGTTGTCGTGTAAGTGTAAATGTGTGTAAGGAGTGAGGATAGGGCTAGGAAGAGAAAAGAAAGACCGCGCGCGGTCCGTCACAAGTTTGTTAAGGTACTGCCCCGGCATTCACCTGGTGTTGGTTGGAGAAACCACGGAAAACTACCGATTAGAGCAGCCGGCCGCTAGAATTCTCCTCCAGACAGCAGCTGAATTCGAACTAGCTATCTATCTAGTGTTGAAAAATCATGCCGACGCGACGTCGGGACTCGAGCCCTAGGGCCCTAGAACATGATAAAAAATACATAAATCATACATGATGCGTAATGTGATCCGTATTGTCACAATTTAAAGTATTTATCTCGAAATGGTTCACACATTTTCAGTGTGAATTGTTTCTTTGTTCGTGTCGATTTCACTTCTACTCATTAACCTTCTCCTACCTTTTTTACTCTGGAATTAGCTTCCATTTTCTTCCATCCATTTCTGTCCTGTCAAGTCGTAGCCTATATTGTGTGGGGCGTCTGTCCATCTTTTGCGTGATCATTCCAATCTCCGCGATATATTTCTGAGGTTTCAGGGTGTGAATGTGGAGAAATTCGTTTTTCGCACTCACCTCAAAAGTTGCATTTTTTCTAGCCGTATATTGTCCATAAAATAGACATTTCTTGGTCTAGACCCATATATTTTATTGGTCCAAACTCGCCTCTTACCTCTCATTCTCTTAACTATTTTTGTTACCATTACTTCTACTACTTACGCTCGAAATCATGTCATTTTCGCTCATTCATTACACGAAACAAAACAAAATACGGTTTCCATACAATGATAGCTGCCCGAAGACGAAAAAAATAGGAATATTAAATATCACCTCCACTCTTACTGAAAATGTAATATAAAACGTTCAATTAGACGAATCCCGAAGAAAAGGGCGCGCAAATCACTATAACAGTACTAACTTATCTGATTCCCTCGGTAAAAAGTGAAAAATGTATTGTTTATTAATTTCTTGTAAATGATTTTATTTGTTTCTAATTTACTAGTGAATGTTAATTTTGTTTGCTATGAGTTGGTTTAAGAGTTTGTCAGCTGTCAATTAGCTAAACAATCTCTTTACCCAGCTGCGGAAGGTGAGCAATTTGACACTACACCGCGATCGTTTGTTGTGTAACGTTTATGTTGGTATTTTTTTGCGCCATGGGCCAAAAAATTCCATTATAAAAAAGTGTAGAAACATTTTTACTAACACATTCTTATAAACTTGTATATATTTTTTTACAAGAATTCCAAATTGAACAGCATTCTTGTAATAGGGACATTACAAGAAATAAATTGCACATTGCACAATATATAGAAATTGCACACATTATAATAAAATAGTACAAGAATAGGGTTATTTAATGTTCTCACCAGACTGAAATTCATTAATCTGCTAAGATACCAAAAAATATGAATTGTGTTTACTGTTAATTAACTATTAATTGTAGATCCCTTTCTGACACGAAAACAATAAATGTATCCAATACGTGTGAACATTTCAGACTGGGAATACTTTTAAAAAGTGTGCACACAAAAGGTCACCGTCTACGGGGAGTTCATGTTGCGGTAATTCTTAAATGCATTTATTACCAATATATTTTTGTAGTTATCACCTACTATACTTCTCAATTTGCTAAGTTTATTTTGTAATGTATGTGTGTGTGTGTGTGTAAGCCACATTTTTCATCGATAAAAGAAAATTTCATTTTAAGGAAATCATAGGAACGTCGTTCAGCGATGTATTATTGAAAATACCTCCAAGGTTATCCCTAGTTAGAGCCTTCAACACGTAAGTATATCCGTTGAATAACTCCAAACATGTATTACTAAAATAGGTTGACATAAAACACAATTACACTAAAGTACAAAAACTAATTACATGGATTTGTTCATTCTTTTAATTATTTTTCCCTGGCGAAACGTTAGTGAACTTTTTATAATAACTTTATAAAATGGATGTAGTCAATGTTATTATTAAGAAGTAATAAGTATTTAAACCTTTTATATTTTATGTCAGTTTTATTCCTTCTACAATAATGTATGTATATTATCCAATATGATCGAATAAAGACACATTTGTCCGCTTCTTTCCCAATCCGGAACACAGCGCGCCGTGCTCGCACCGCCGCCCGCGCGCTCGGCTGGCCCTGAAATTCGCGTTCGTTTCCGAAAGCTCCCTGCCGAGTTTGCCGTCTTGGGGACACGCGCGCGCACAAACTTCGGAGAGAATATCCGAATGGAACGAGCGGGGAAGATACACTTTTGTGAATGGCCGCATTAAACGCCAAAACCAACGAACGGCTGAGAAGGAGACGAGACGCCGGCGGCAGCGCCAGGGAGCTCGCGATCGACGGCGCATTTGCCACTTACACTGCGGGTTTTACAGCGCTGCCTCTCCGTGCCACTCAAGGCCCGCCACCACGGTGGCATTTAGGCACGGTTTTTCGCGTCTTTCTCGGTCGTGCCGCTAGAGTCGATTTATCTGCAGCACTGATACGGTCGCGAGCATGCGACACCTAGCGACACGCCTGAGAAAGACTCGAAAAACCGTGCCTAAAGGCCACAGTAGTGACGGGCCTTCGCTGGAATTCAGAAGCAGCTGTGTAAAAATCGCAGTATATTTTTGTATTCATACTCGGGTTTAAACGTAGTGTCCCTTCACGGTCAAAGCCCCCGATTTAATGACGGTGTGCTCCTCTTTCAAGTCATGACTATGAAGGGACACTACATTTAAATCGGAGTATATTGCGTCAACTATTGACACGCACACTCACGATGGTGGACACTCGTATTCCTAGGGGCCTTTCAAGCAGAGAGTGCATAATCGGAAATGCGTACTTTCAAAAGTGCTTTTGACAAATAGAACGCGGAATTTCGAGCGCAAATATTCAGCGTTGAAATGCCACCTTCGGCCGTTAGTTGGGGACGAACAAGAGTGCAAGTGCGAAAATGGATTTTAGAGTAGTCTGGGCACTGAATACCAAATCAAACATGATATTTATTTACATATACGCTCATATTATATGTAATAATTTTTACTATATAATTTGCAGAAAGCTTATCATTAGACCTCGGATTTTAGAACAAATGCCTATTTTGTTCCTTTAGGATATTGTGGAAAATAATTGCAGATGTTTACGCATCATGAGAAAATAGATCTACTGAAAGCGTCTAATACTGCCTAAAACAAGTAATTTTCAAAAACGATCGTATTTTAAATCTAATTTTTGAAATTCGTTTTACGGAAACACAAATACTTTCCCTAAATGCAAATATTATGTGATCGAATACGATCGGTAACGCGCCGAAATCTCTTACCCAAAACACCGAACACAAGGAGCCCTGCAAGTCAGCATAATAAGGATGTTTCACGAACGCTCGTCTCCGATCAGCACGCATTCTTAGGCAATTGCATCCATTGCTGGTGCAGCTGCGCTGTTGCCAGGTTGACGCTAATCGCCGCAGCGCGTCGTCTTCGAAGTCCATGCGAGGAAAGTCACAGGTCAGGCAAAAGCCAACTGTCGGAAAGACGACTAAAAAATAGTCCAATGATTAAATAGGTCATGAGGTACAATTTGTTTTTGGGGGGTGGAGGGTGCCAGTGAAGAAGTTCCAAAGAAGTGAGCATGAGAAATACGACCGAATTTGTTTGATCCTATAAATCTGTGTCAGTGAAAAGTTCATTTTCAACTTTCAAAATTATTTTAATAGATGAGATATAGCCTTACTGTAGAAAATTTGGAGAAAATATTGATTATATACTATACTGCTAATTATGAAAGTGAACAAAATATGCTTGTAGTCTCCCTCATAAATGTACAAATAAGTGACTTTCCTGCATTATAAAAATTGGCTAATTTAATCCTTTTGTGATAAGTTTTAGATACCAGAAGTATTACTTTTACATGGCTGAGTTTTTTTGCTGGCTTAGTAATTTTGTTACCTATTTTAAGTGCCTTAAACGTCAATTTTTATGTTTATTAGTGCCTAATTTCGTCATTTTAAGTATCTAAAAATCACTTTCTTGTGCCTAAAAGTCCCAGGTCTACTTATCACAGTACCATATATGCACTGATGTCTTTTTATTGTTGGTTTCGTATATTATTAAGGTTATGCATAATTGCTTGCCGCCCCCCCCGTCTCCGGTAGCGGGGCACCGGCCCAACCGGGACAAGCTCTAATCTCGCGACTGGTCGTCTGACATGTATGGAAGTATAGTATATGTGTGCGTGTGTAAGGAGAGACGAGGAGGCAAGGAAGAAAAAGGAAAGATTGCATGCGTTCCGTGGCTAGTTTTTCAGGAGACTGCTCCAGCATTTGGTTGGTTTTAATAAAAAAAAATCACGAAAACCGACATTTAAGAGCAGCCCACCGCTAGAATTCTCCTCCAGATCGACTAAATTCCACCAGCTATGTAGCTACGGTCGAAAATTCGCCATCGTTTGGAGATGAATCCTAAAACCTATTAGTCAACTACGATCCGGGGATAACGACGATGCCACTGAGCCCTCACAATCATCAGTTTTGGTGTTTCTCTATTCCTTATGTTTTTTAATTCTTTATAGAAATCTACGAATTCAGTACACTAAGAGATTTTTTGCTAAAATGACTCCGACAGTTTTGGAACATAGTATTTTTTTGTTGAGGTTTCGTTGAATGGGGAGGAAATGATTTAAGATGCAGATGTGTAATAAGGATTGAGGGATTCAGGAGATATTGAGGACTTTTAGCGAGTGAAGCTCTTGTCGCTCGGGCGCCGAGCTGCAGGTTGAGAATTTTCTGAATAGATTTAAATGATATATCTTAAAAAATAAGGTGATAAATTAAACACTTGTATGTTGGCGGTTTTATTTTCTTGTATATGGAAAATTATGAATACTTTCGGATGTTGAGATTAAATTTCCTTTCAAATGACCTTTTCTTTGATAACGCTTCTTAAATTTCATTATGTTGTTACTTTATAATATTCTACATAATTTATGTTGGATCTGAGAGCAGAGTGGAGAAAACGCTATGCACTGAAACTTGTATGCCTCCATTATTTCCTTCACTGAACAGTATATATAGAATTTAATGCATATATACAACTTCTTCAATTGAGAATATCAGGGTATGGTGTGTTAAGTGAATGAATTTGAGGCAAATTAGAACAATTTGCTATCTCGTCTTGTTTATTTTGAGCAGTTGTCATTTCATGGGGTAATCATTATTACGAGGTATTTCGTTGAATTTAAATGTATTTCTTGATAGAACACTTTTGAGAATCAAGTAGTCAGCATGCTCAAAGCCAATATTCTAAAACAAATTGTTCACTGCACAAGTTACAGCCAAAAGGAATGCTTAATCACACGACACTGCTTTGTGTAAAATAGTGAGCAACGTCAATGCATTTACATGCATGTACTTTAGGCAAATTCTGAAGTCCAGGTACAAATGATGAAACGCTCAATTATGGAAGAGTCGGTAATACGAGAGGATTCCTAGCAATCCAGGTGTGTAGCGAAACGCGACTGGCAACCCGCTGCAGGTTGAGCGAGGAGTGCATGCGGTTGAACTCCGGCTGCTGTTGGATCAGTCGCTCCGCCAAGTAGAGCGTAGATGCTGCGTAGCGAGGCCTCATCGACTGGCGCTAGTCCCGCCCACCCCGGCCTGCAGGCTGCAGCCCTATTGCCTTGTTGCAGGTGCGCTTACGCAAGCCAGACAGCGAGCGTTCCAGCCAGCAGGCAAGCTTCCCGGCTCGCCTACTGCTTGGCCGGCAGCAGTGGCGGAGGTGGAATTGCCGTTGCTGGGGAGCGCGGCCCTGCAAGTAGCTTCCGCCCTGCCCGTTTGGCCCATCACCGTCTCGCGTCTCCTTCGTCCACGCTCGTATTTCGCGCCGACCCGTTCCTGCCCGCTCCTCGGGGACCCGTCCCGCTTCTCCTCGCACCGCCCCGCCTCGCCCCGGTACCCCTCACCCCGCCCGCCTCTCGCCCCCTCCCTTCCCCCTCTGCGGTTGACCGCGCGGCCCGGCGGCGCTGGCCTGCAGTCGCCGTGAGGCGAATACACGCCCGTCCCCTGCCCCGCTCACTCGGCCCCGTCCACCCCCGTGCTGCCCCTGCGTCGCATCGACCCAGGCCCCCGGCGCCTTGCCAACAGGTACTACACGTACGCCGCACCCTGATGCCAGCGTGGCCAGCCCCAGCCACAACAGGCCTCCGGAGCCCCAGACCCAATAGCGCCGAAAACATTGACTTATGGTCACGCCATCCCGAGAGCTCTCTCCTATTTCAGTACATTTTGCACTGTTTCCCATATTCATTAGTTATCAACTTGATTCGAATATTGAAGAGTTTTTCAACAATGGGAAAAAATCATTTGCTAAGAACTCTTTTCATAATTAAGTTTTCGTTTTATCGAAATGATTACTTAATATTATATATTAGCTGAATCCGTGCGAATAATTCGCACATTTAAACTCGATTTCATGTCAGTTCGAGGTCATCTACAGGTTACGTCATTTGGGTCACCTCATTGATCCATCACGTTTTTACTAATTTTTCCAATCCACAAGAAATATTTTCCCAGGCTGGGCTATAGGCAGGATCGAGTATATTTCCGAGTCGAGATCTCTTGCACAACAGTACCCTACTGCAATGAACCCACATTTCGGCATCCATAACGCATCATACAAAATACAAAGGTTATTTTTATTTTTGAAAATTCACAAGCAGTAATGAAGTGGCTTTTGTATCAGAGAACTCTGTACTGTGCTCTATTTTACAAAAAAATTGAAGAAGAAATTTGAGTCACATTTGGGAAAATCTTATTTCCGAAGTTGAGTAAAATTATTACCCTTTGATTTAACCTTCAAAATACTACTTATATTTCGAAAAAAAGTGTATATAAAATGATTTGCATCTGGACATAAATATAGCTTCACTATCTGAACACGTACTTTTTATCAAAATGGGGAATATAGTTATTCTAAGAATCGTTCTCTATATTCCTGCTGCAGAAAGTTGATTCACGAAGGGGCTGATAGGGATAAGTGAAAGTAAAATTGAGAAAACGTGGGTAATTGAAGTACAAAATATACCCACACCATCAGTAAAAGTGCCGTGGTCGATTAATAGGCCGATAAAAAGAAAAGCGGAGATGAAGAAATGCAGAAGTGTGATGAACATGGGACAGATCAGTTTTAGATTCTTGAAACTACACAATGTGCCTCATTAGAGGTTTCCCAAAAATTCGATTTTTCAACAGTTACAGACATCGCTAAAACTATTGTATCTACCTTTTTTATAATAATAATAATAATAACGGAATATGTTCTATAGAGTGCAATAAAAATAAATTCATTCAGTTGAAATTTTTTCATAAAAACATGAATATTCGCGTAAAATAACAAAGTTTATCGATTATCAAAAATGTTTAATGAAATAACTAAGCGCCCAATTAAATTTTTATCGTAGTTATAAGTCAAATAACGTTTCCTAGACACACTGTTAAAATATTGTCATGTAGTAATACTGACAAATAGTATTCCTTCGCCAATTGTATTAAGTGACTCTTGAACCTAAGATTATATTACTTAGTCACGCATTTTCAATACATTACTAATGAGTTTGAACCAAATTTCAGAAGAATTGATTAAATGAAATAATTGAAAAATAATCATTAAGTTAAAATAATATAGATTTCCGAAATCAGAACGTACGATGAAGTTACTTTGTTGCCTCAAAATTATTCACTTAATATGAACGAATTCGGAATTGTAAATATTTACAGAATACCAGAGAGTAGCTGAATGAATAATTTGAATCAATAGACAGGAATTATTTGCTAATTAACATTCATTTTAGATACACAATGTGCGAAGAAAAATGATATGAAATTGAAAAGACATTTCAGATATTTTGATACCGTACTAGAAATTTGATATCTCAGAACATGAGACATTACAACTACATACCATTTATCAAAAACAAATTTTGAAAGCAAGAAGAAGCAACTGCGGACAAACTTTAATTAAAACTAGACATAATAAAAATGTTACGTTTTTTACTAGTCATTATAGCGTCTCAAAACTTCACAAGGTAATAATTTCATATTTTTTAAAATCCCTTTCCTGATAATAGTAGACGATTCATGCAACCGATATTCCTAAAAAAGAAGATTAACAACAAGAACGTATCATTAAATATTCGAAATTAAATTGCAATCTTACTTTTAGTGCCCTACCCTTGACACAATGATCGCACCAAACTCAGAAAACGAAAAGCTTGCATTACTATGCAGTATTACGCAGAGATGATTTTGATTATTATAAGAAAATACCCCGACATGGATGGCAGAAGTGGCGAAGAGAGTGAACCGACTCAGCGCTTGTGTCCGAAGGGACGCGGGTTCGACTCCCACCTTGGATATTGTTGTTTGTCCCTCGTCTCTCATGTATGTGTTGTCACGCAGGACCTCGCGTTCTGTTGGTCAGACTACCATCACGCGTTCGTATATTTTTTCTAATAATCGCGTCATTCTTCATCCTGAATCACATGCTCACTTCATGCCTCTCCCTTGCAAATATTTCGCCTCGATTCGTCAGTCGCTTGACCGCCAGTGCCGCGCACGGTAGCTGGCCCAGCCTGCAGCGGCGGGACGCGGGCCGGGCGCAGAGCGAGTCGCCGGCGGCGGCCGTTGGGGCGGGGCGACGGAGGGCGGGACGCGCGGTCCCTGCGGCGACGCAACGCACACCCTAATCGATATGCGTGGGCGGTGGCGGAGGCAGGGCGTCCCCGGCCTGGGGCCTTGGCGTCGCGGCGGCGGCGGTGGCGACGTCCGCGAAAGGCCGCATTCCGCGTGGGGTAGCGCGCGTCGCGCACTGCGCCCCGGCACAATATTGTTCTTCGCGCCGGCGGCGACGCGCGCTCCCCGCGCCCACCCGGCGCGATGCCCGGCCACTCCCGCGCCCCGCCCCCCACCCCCCGCGACAGCCCCCGACAGCACCACGCCACGCCTGCCACGCTTTTTATTTATTTAACCTACAAAACAGTGAAAAACTGTGTGACGTACTGTGGGGAGAAGTGCATTATGTGTACGGTTTCTTGAGCTCTGGGATGTCTATTCTAACTCGTATACATGTTAAATTGAATTATGAATACATGTAGCAAGGGCGTTTTTGACAACAATACAGCTAAAGGGTATTGAAAAATTAATTTGTCGGTAACGAAAAACTCAAATCTGAGGGTCCTTTTAAATACGTTTTCTAGGTATTATTCGGGAGCGAAAATTTCCTGTTTTAAAATAATGCCAACAAGGCTCCTTCGTACCTTTATTCATAATTCAAATATTTAATAAAAGTGAGGTAAGGATTCCCGAGCTCAAGAGAGCGTATGCAGATTAAATTTTCCGTTATAAGTCACAGATAGTTTCTATAATAGGAATCGATGTTCTTTTGTCGTGATTATTTTTCCATAGTGCTTTTTCGGTAACATTTCGGCCATCTTCAGTGCGATTCCATCGCAGCTGTGGGCCATGGTACAGACAAAACTGTCAACTGCGCCCCAGAATCTCACTGGAGAGGCCGCAATAAGACCGAAAAAGCTTTATGTAAAAATAAACACGTACGACAAAACAACGCCTAATATCTATTTCTATAATGATGCCAATGTCGTAAACACCACACCATTTCCTACCATAGTTTATATTGTTTTTGACGATAAATAAAATGGAGCACTTGTTCAAGGGGCGTATTGAATTGCGTAGAACTACTTTAGTGGTGGTTATGCGAAGGAGCTCGTTACGAGACTGAAAACCCGTATATCTATTTTGATGTAAAATGCGTTGCAAAAGCTGCGTTCGTTGGATTTAAGTTTTTTTTTAACGTTAGTCACGGAGGCTGAGGACCCGAGCCTCGCCGGTGGAAACAAGCGACCGCCGTGAGTCTAATTGACCTATCTAATTGGTTTTTGTTTTCCCAAGCAAACGTTATCCAGCTTCCTTAACATGAACAGATTTTGAAGAACCCCTTAAGTAAGCGGCGCATTCCACATATCAAATGTTTATCAAAACATTTTCGTGGCCCCTACCCCCCCCCCCACCACTCCGCGCCATTCTCGCACGATTTCATTGCCAACATGCCCATTTCCCATTCGTTCTCTTTCACGGCTGGTTTCTCGTTCCCATTCTCGTCCACAACTCCGCCCAAAGACCCTGTCCCTGCCCTCTTTTCGTGTTCGTTGTCACTTCTGTGTAAGACTATCAATTCCATCTCCGCAACGTCATTCCCATCTCCATTGTCGTTCGCGTACTATATTGACTACTATGATCTTTATCGTATTGCTTTCTCAATGTTTGTCATTTCCGACATCATGTCCGCCCTCATACCTACTCACTGCTGACACGGCCCCCATTTCCATTTCGGAACCCATGAACATCCGGAGACGTTATTTGTCTTCACATTCGTTTTTGTCCTGGACTCTGTTCCAGTAGTACATGTAGGAACAAAATGTATCCTCTTTTTTGTTTGAAGGTCCTCTCAATACGAATTTTTCTGTGTAAATAATTGCCGATTTCTGCCGCAGCGTTACAATGCTTTCTCTTTACAACGTACTACGTAGAGATGGAAAAAAGTAAAATTATTGTGACACTGTCAGTAGGTAATTTGTTAGCTCTTATGCAATCAATATTGTGAAATTTTACAAACTGAAGTAATAATTAAGTGTGTAATATCAATTATAAAAAAAATTAAAATTGACAAGATTGAAATTTAGCACTTAAATAATATAGACCTAGGAAAAGATTAACATTTATTGCAAATATGGATTTTCATAGTCCTTTATAGTAGTTTCTTTCGAAAAGTTTGTAAACGAATATGTTTTACGAAATTATTACGTTTGTAGAATTTGCTACCAACGTTGAATGTTTTTGAAAGTGTTGTATTCTGCGTAGATATCTACGATGATTGGGAGAGAGAGAGGGGGGGGATCTTGTTAGAGAATGAAGTTCCCGGAATAGAAGAAGGAAGGAAGATGTCCTAAAGAACGGACAATATTGGGCAGGGTAAGGTGGTGATGATGTACGACGTGGAGAGGTAGGGCGCGGGCGCGATTGCGAAGGAACGGGCAGGGCGGTGAGGAGTGGGGAGGAGCGGGGTTGGGCGAGGGCGGGGCAGGGTGGGGGCGGGATGAGGCTCGCGCGCCGAGACATGCCACCGGAGCAGCCGCGCCGCTCATAAACAAGGCCATTATTTTCATTCGAGTTTCATTAGTGTGCTCGGCGCGTCGTGGCGGAGAAGGAACGAACGGGGCTGTGGGTTGGCATGAGGGGGAGAGGGGTGGAGTGCACAGTGGCCCAACGTTATAAAATGCGGTCTAATTTGGACCTGCGGCACCTTATGTGTTGCAGACAATTTGGAATGGATTGGGTTGATCAATGTTTCCGGGAACAACAACCGTCATCGTCATTAGACCCGTTAACGTAGTGAATTTTATCGCGAGAGATGACGATGTTACTCTCTCGCTGGATAGTGAGTCACGGCGCCGATCTACGGGTCGGCTTGCAGGGAGTTCTCCCAGCGATGAACCGCCCCAGTCGTGACAACCTCGGGTCGTGGAAGTTCCCGATTGGTCTCCCGTAGCCGTGTTGTGTATGTAAGAGTAAGTGTACGTGTGTGTACATAAGGGGACAAGTAAGAGGAAGGGAAGACTGCGCGCGGATCATGACCCGCTTGTTAGGGTACTGTTCCGCCATTGGCCATATTTTGATTGGTGAACCCACGGAAAACTATCCATCTGATCAGTCGACCGTTAGAAGTTTTCTCCAGAGAACGACTGAATTCGACCTACCTCTATGACTAGTATTAAATGTCTGCCACCGTCGTAGCAAGGACCTCCCAGACTCAGTCGTTGCAGAGATAGCGGCAGTGCTGGATCAGAGCTAAACTCAACCTGTACTAATTCGAACATCTATCTAACACCCTTGTAGTACTTGTAGTACTGGAGCAATGATGCTTGATCATTTGACATAGGACATATGGGTATTTGGTCATGTCAGCTTAAATTCTTCAGCCTAATTTGAGTCTCTGCCTAACATCCGTGTATTCGGACTTTGTTGAAATAATGCTAGAACATAGGTAATAGTCCATATGGGGATCGGGTTGATATCATCTCGTGACACTAAGAAAAACAGCAGTGATATGAAAGATCGCGCACCATTGTTCAGTGTAGTTCAACATCCTTTAAAATTCTCATCTGAGCAGCCGCGTTGTAAATTTGCCGTCGAGGGGACTGGCGAGGTAAGTAAGACCTCTCGACCTATTAAGTCGGAGTTAAAGACTATATGCTTACCCAAACTCATATCGTAATTTTCAGTCCAAAACCTTTAAAAATTATTTTCATGTTTTCGTTCGTTTGTTTTTGTTGTTTTTTTTGCGTAACTTTGGACCATCCCTGTGACGCTCGTTTCGCTGAAGTTCTTTGATAGACTTCTCAATCACTCATGACGAAAACTCGTGAATTTTTTTACGAGAGAAGAAATGGCTTCTAGAGTTTATTATCTGATTGCATCTTTAGTCCCAAACCATAGAGGTGAATTACGTCATGTTAAATGACGATTACGAAAGTTTAAGAGGTTAAACTCAAACAGTCTTCCCCGAGGTAAAATGTGAACACATAATCCTGTTGTTATGCAGATAGGCAATTATTGTTTTGTTATAGTAAATCTTTTTCCTATAAATCCTTATGCGGTCTACTAAGATTCAGGTGCGCACCCACTTGCCATATGCCATCATAGCCGGTTGTTTTAAGAATATGTAAGAGAAATGACATGTTTTCTTAAAGTACGAAGGCGTGATCATATTAATACTTTCCTCAACATAATTTTCCTTTCACAACAGAGTCATTTTTATGAGTTTATTGCTATAACTAATCCACGTGCTGCGAAAAGCGTCGGTCCTGCCATGATAAGATAGGCCGGTACCCGGGCGTTAGCCCCTATGCCAGTCCAACAGATCACTAACATATACAATATTTAGTAACATTGGAATCCAGAGATTTCTTTTTAAGTGAAACATTGACAACAACTCTTATGAGTTTTCATGTTCATCCTAAGTACATAAGAAACTATATCTGAGTGAGGAATTGATCAAAAGCTAGCCTAATATAAATGGGCCCTGCCGTGAGCGCATGTCCCGAGAATAGGGAACCTCCTGCACGCCCGTAACCGCGGATGGGAGTCCAGCGTGGACGCGTTGAAGGAGCGCCTGCGAAGGGCCGCGTGGGAGAGCGGAGGCTCCACTGCCCGCAGTGGGGGGGGGGGGTTCAGGGCCGTCCGAGGGGCCGGGAGGGGCGTGAACGAAGAGCGAGGCCCCGAGCCGTTCAAGGCAGGTGACGTGAGGCGACGGAGAGCCACTGACTGCGAGGAAGGTCAACAGAATAGAGAAGTGACTGGGGCCAGGATGAGCAACGAAGATTGGGATGGGTGAAGATGAAGCCTAAGGGGTGAGGGGCAGGAAGCGAATTAGTGAATATGGATTAGGCAACGGTCAAAGGGGTTCAAATTGTAGTAACTCGATCTGGAAAGTGTGGTGAGAAAAGCCAAGCTTTGGCAGGATTTCTCGGGGTTCTCCTGTTTCTCCCGCCTCTTATTTCACCATTGCTCATTAATTTGTATCATATCAAGATCACTCAACCATTCTTTCCATGTATACTCAAAGAATGCGAGTTAGAATGAGAAAACTAAACGGTCGGCGATGATGAGAGCCCGACTAATGGACGAGGAAGAGACAAGAAAAGGGACAAAGGAGAATCGAGAAACCAGAAGGGAAGGTTAAGCATAAGGACTATAAGAGCGAAAAAAATAGAGGTAATCTACGAGGTTGAGAGCGAGGAAAACGGGGTAGACGATGATGTGGCGAGGAAGACGAAGGCTGCCAAGATAATACGGAAATCAGGAAACAACAAGATGTCAAAGGCGAGGAAAGGTCGTGTGGAGGTCGAAGGCAACGGAGACGGTAGCAAGAGGGAAAGAGGGACGAAGATGACAGTGGGACGAGGACGAGGAAACACGGAAGGCGAGGAAAACGTAAGAGGTCTGAATCGCAAATGGCGGCTGGGCGCACGATGTTGAAAGGGACGCGGTAGAGGCCGAGGAGCACGACGTGTTCCAAGGAAGGGCAGAGCGTCCGGGAGCTCCACCCGCCCACTGGCTGAGGGCGTGAAGGGGCGGGAGGGCGCGGGGCGGGGCGGGGCGGGGCGGGGCAGGGTGGCGCGGGGACGCGACGGCGCGGGCGTCCGCGCCCAGACTGTACTGCTGGAATGTTCTAATACCGCGCTCGCTACGCAAATGAGAGAGCTGTTAACCCGCGCCTAGCGCCGGCTGGCGCGCCCGGCACGCGCCCTGAGCCCCAAATATTAATATAGCGAGTGATTGAGGGCGCCGCGGCCGCCTCCGCCGCCTACTTTCACCCGTCGCCCCTCGCCCGACACCCTCCGACACCCTCCGCCGCTCTGCCGCCCTCTGCACCCCTCCACGCTGTGAGGACGGCGTGAAGGAGGAGGGCCGCGTAGCGTCCGGTGGCACGCCCCCGCACGCGCGAGGACATGTGTTCGGCGCACGCGTCGCCTCGCCTGCGCCGCCGCCGGAAAGCGACATTGGGATGCGCGGCGAGGACGTTCGGACCTCGTTAAGACGTACGTGGAATAGCGAGCGCGAAGCCCCAACGCCCCCGCCCCGCCCCGCCGCGCCCCGCGCCCCGCACCGACCGCCGCCTACGAGCGACAGGGGCGTGATTCCGTGCACACATTCCGAACGGCCTCGCTCCTTGCACTGCCGGATCCTAGGCGCGCAGATTTTCCTAATGGACGAAGTACGGGGGCGGCGGCAAGCGCTATGCCCGGAGTAAAAGATAGTGAGATCGAATAGTAAGTCGTGGGTGCCTTGCAATTTTGATTGCGGTGTTGAGCGCCAGAATTCCTCGTATATTCCATTAATTCTCTCTTAGATTATTCACTCATGAATTCACAATATTATGGCGCAAGAGTGTCGTAAAACCGTAAAAATCCTAAAGTTATTGTTACAGACCAATCTAGCAATGAGATTGGTGCTGCCGCATACTCGCGATCGCCTAAAATCAGTGTAGGGTAATCGGTACAATGATTGGCCACGTAAGAGTTGTGACAGCTTTAACTCATTTGAAAATAAAAAATTGAAAATTTGCTACGAACTTTCTACTGTCCAATGATCTGTTTACTTATCTCAACCGTAATTTTTATCGGAAAATGAACATCACGTTATTAATTAAGTTTTTAGTAAAACTATGTCTTTTTTACAGTGATTGGCCACAAATTATGATTGGCCAACAGTGATGACAGTGATGACAGTGATTGTCCACTCAATTACTTCTATCAGAAACAACTAGTAAAACGATATATTTAATTAATTGTTGTATTACCCATAAAAACACATTTTGTAAGATACAGATCAAATATAACTTTAATAATTTATGTAAGTGCTGTTGGAGAAAATTAAATATCCTCTATTTTCAAATCTGACCATATTTGACTTAATTCAAATGAGTCCTCTGGCCGCCTACAAATAGAATCATAGGGAGTATGATGGCTTATTTTAAAAAAATAGAAATGGATGAAATACGTTTGAAATATATTCATAGAATACCTCGCTTGTCATCCATCCATTCTCCAATAGACCCTTGTAGGATCATTATTTCGTCATCCAAGTTCCTTCCCTCGATGTACCCTATACCTTCTTCATATCACATTCTGATGTTTTGTTTGCTGACACACGAACAAGCGGCTGTAACTGCTTCACTTGTCCATGTAGTGATTATGGGATGTCTTCTTAAAAAAGGCTTGACCAAGCCTTCTTCTAGACGGTTGTTGTTGAACGGATTGGCTCTTGGTTTAGCAGATAAAAATTGTTGTACGCTACTCTATAGATCTTCCTTCTTCTTTGGAAAAGGCTTTTGCTGGCAGGTTAAAGTATTCACCTAACTAGACTGGCTTCTTCTTTAGATAAAACAGAGCTGTTTATCTAAAGCTATTTAGACAAAACCTGGAGCTGTTTAGTGATCTGAATTATTTAAAAGACCTTCAAGCTTGTTTTGTGAACACTAAATGATTTTGCAGCAGAACACACAGATTAATCGTTATTTTTAACATATTTGATGGCTGGCATATTTGATTTGCCATGGCTCCTGCATCATACTTTTGCTTTGCTTCACTAGCATTGTAAGATCACTTATTTCAAACCCACGCAGGATAAACCTAAGTGCAATAACATTAAACTACGATTAAAAACAGTGTGTCAATAATTATTAGCAGAGTGACCAATAACACAATCCACACACTATCGAAGATACAGTCATTGGTCACCCCCTATGCCACTAAATACGCAAAGCCAGGCTTGTCATTTTCAGCTGATATCATTGTCACTCAATAAGATTTCTGATTTCTGACGTAGCATTGTAATTTACTTACCGCTGTAATCAACAAACAGCACTTTTGAATAACAGGTTTCGAAAAAAATCTTAAGAAATCTTTACGTACAATGAACACACACCGCACTGTTAACAAGCATCCGTCATATTGGCAACAGTTGCTCTCTTGCGGTCGAAGAAAATATTACACAATAGTCAGAAAGCGTCCCTTCGGGCCATTTACAAGCGAAATATTAGAACACGGTGTTAGAACAAGCGACAGTTCCAATTATAGATGGAGTGGCCAATCACTGGAGGTAGGATTTTCCTCGATCGACCTGAACGAACTCGAGGTTTTGGTGTTTCAAACGAATATTTTGATTTCTTAGACCATTTTAATGAAGCCTCCAAAACATTTTAAACGTTTTCCCAAAAATGGCACCAAATTTATCGATTAAACTTTGTCTTCGGATAGTGTTAAGGATGTTTAAGTAAATGGTGCAAGTGTCAAGTTCGTTGAAATCGATGATTTTTCAAAAAATGCAAAACTTGTAATTTCTTTGGGAGCCTTCTACAACTATAATATTAAAGAAAGAGATTTTCCCTTAATGAAATCTGTTCTTTAAAGAGATATTTTGAAATACGGTCATGTTCAGTTTTTCGAAAAAATGAATAGCTTTCATGTAATTTGACGAGAATTTAGACAATTTTTAATTTTTTTAAATATATATTGTCTGAAACCGCTGCAATTTTTTCTTTACATTTTCTCCTCGTATGTATTCAGGGAAGGTTAAAAGTATGTTGCTAGCCCCATTTTGGTGAACTCTTAGTTTTTTTCGAAAATTGCAAAAAGTTAAATTTAAAAACTACAAAATTGAAGACAAAGATGTTTGCCTGGGACAAAGCCTATTGTAAAAAGTCAGCTTTTTATTAAAGGTCATGTACAACTTTTTGAAAATATTAGTAGTTTTTGCGTAATTTGGCTTCATTTCTAAAATATTATTTCTCAAAAACAGTTCCGTTTTTTAAATTTGTTAGTAGTCGTTTCCGTCCAGTTTCGCAGGTTTCTGTCGCAAGAGGTTTAATGTCATGTTGAGTTTTAATGTCCAGGTAGCAGTCGTCCGGTGTGGGTCTGTACGTCAGTCGGATTATTCAATTTTCTAGTCCTGTCAGCAAGTTATAGTTTGATTGGAAAGTCGAGATCCATGTTTCAGTGCCGTATGTGTCTATTGGCTTGATATACGTCTGGTATATTTAAAGTTTAGTCTCGTGTTTTACGTTCTTGTTTGTCATGAGAGTAAGACGTTGATTGTTCGATGCGCTTTTTGAGTCTTATCCTTGATGTGTCGGGTTCACAGTAGTTTACAGTCGAAAGTCAGTCCAAGGTCGAAAGTGAGTCTAGACAAGGTATGTCACTTCTCGTTTCCATGGGATGTCCACGTCGTTGATTTGAATGGGGGCTATTGCTGAATCTTCCTTTTCCCATTGAAATATCGCTTGACATTTAGATGCATTGCGAGTGATTTGCTTTTCTCTGGCCCAGTCTGTGAGGTCAGCCAGTCATAATTTCCATACTGCTTTTTTAGTCATGTGGTTGGTCTCAGTTTATGCCAGGTGGTCTCCGTAAAGATAATCATTTATCTCGGGAAGGACTGATATGTCATTGAAAATGATGTTAAATTGGATAGGAGACACAACAACACCCTGGGGGACGCCAGCTTGGATGGAATAGTATGAGAGATGTCTGATGCAGAAATTACGTAGGGGGAGGTAGTTTGTCAAAAAGAACTGACAGAATTCTGGAATGTGTTGTTTAATTTTAAAATGGTAGTTGAAAAAAGTCAAAGGTACTACTAAAATCTGTAAATAGAGCAGGGACGTCGCGTGGATATTGTAGGGATATTGAAACGTGTAGAGTTAGCCGTAGTGTCTGTAGTACCGCTAACGTATTGTCTCTGAAACCAAATTGTATTTTTCATAATACGTTAGTCAAGAATAGTGTCATTCGTCTGAATAAAATTTGTTCAAATAATTTGCTGGGAGTAGGAAGAAGATTGATTGTTTGTAGTCTTTGTTTGGTTTTTGGATCATGATGACGGTGGCATGTTTCCAGTAGTGGGTGGAGTAGTGGGATAAACGTATGCATGCATTGAAGATGGCAGTCAAATGGTGAGTCGCATTATGAGTCAGGTGTTTAGTGCCGACATCTGAACTCCATGGGAGCCTGCGGCGTTTGTTAGGTCGAGAAGTCGAATTTAGTCTCGTAGTTCGTTGTCGGTGAAAGTCCACATGTCTTGCTTAGAAGGTCGGAGTGGCGAGGTTATGAGGAAGTTGTGAACAGCATATGAAGGGAGAGGGGGGTTGGATACTTGGGATTTAGATGAGTGGAATTGGGCGAAGGTTTAAACTTTGCAATAACAACAAGCAATAACTTTGGGATCGTATGCGAGGGTTTTATCAGGTAGCATTATGAGGGAGATGTATTGTGTGGCTGCCTTCATGGTTTTAATTGGTTTACATCATCAGTCGGGGTGTTTTAAGTTCGTGTTCCGTAAATCTTCTCTCAATATTTGCGTGGTGTTGCGTCAGTTTGTCGTGAAGTGCGCGTTTTAGCTGTTGGTAGATGCACTTGTCTTCTTTTTGTCTACTTCTGTAGTAACGTCATTATGCTCGTCTTTTTTGTCTAATACGGTCAGCAGTTTGTTTGGAAGGTTTTGGAAGTGTTGTGGCGTGGAATATACGCTGGATGTGGGGATGATGGATTTAATCTGATGGTAAGGGGTGGTATGTACGGTGAAGATTAATGGTAAACAATCTAAGATTAACTCGTTCTGAGGATAGGTATTTTTTACGATTTTGGATGTAGAATGAAGTACGAGGTCAAGGATGTCGTCCAGTTTGTCATGAGAGTTGATGTCTGAGGTGCGAGAAGATTTAGGGATGGTCTGGTTTGGAGGAAGCTGTGTAGATCTTTTGGTTGTCATACATCTCCAATTCGTCAGTTTGGCGTTCGAGTCGCCCGCTATAAAAGTGGTAGTGCGTCGGTCGATTAGTTGGACCAAGTCTGCTGCTTTCAGTCTGCTGTGAGGTCTGTTGTACATGGAAATTACTTGGGTTCCTATTTGAATGGAGGTGGTTTGGAAAGAGGTGTTGTTGGGAGTCGGGATGATGGTATGTGGGATCATATTCCGGATTAAGATGGCTGTACCTCCGCCCATGGTTATCAGCCGGTCTGATCTGTAGGAGAAATTTGGGGGTGGAGAAAGGTTAGTTAGGTTAGTTCTCATCCAGATTTTCTGGATGAGAAGTGCCCCGATGGAGTAGTCGTCAAGAAACTGTCTGATTAAAGCTTTTAGTGGGTGTAGTCTACCTTGTGTGTTCCAGGATGCTAGTCGCAGGTAATGTTATTTGTTATGTCTTTTTAACACAATTCGCATATTTTTGTTGCAGCATTCAGTAGTTTCGTGAGTATGTTCTTGGAGCCTTTAAAAATATTGATAATATCTTTTGTGTGGATGATTCTGGTAATATTGTTGTTCTTGATAAAGTCGATGTCTTATAAGATGTTGCTGGTGCTGTTACTAGTTGCAGTCGTAGAGTCCTGGTTGTGAGTTCTTTTGGCGGTGGTATCTGCAAAAGGTCTGCCCTCAGTGTGGGGAAGGATTCAGGGGAGAAGTCTGGTGGAGGCAGGTTAGTGCGGTTTGTCTGTCTTAGTCTAGCGATTGATCCTTAGTCGAGAGTTTTTGGTGAGTGGGAAAGTTGCACAGCCGGGTCAGGATGCTTCGTGGTTTTGTAAGCAGTTGGCATACGGTGTCGTATGATTCTGTGCATTTAGCGCAGACTCATGACCTAGAAGAATCGTTCTTGATGTCACCTGTCACCGAATTTCTGTCACCTGTTGCAGCGGAGAATCCTGTTATTGTTTATGTAGGAGTCAATCCTATATACAATCCTATATATAGTACTATATTACGACACGTATTTGATGTTTTACTTTATTGTCGGTAGCAAGTCCTTGTCCGTCTCACATACTTATAGTCCTTGGTGTCTTATAGTTTTGTCTTGCTTCATTTTTTGCATTTCTGACAGATGGTATATGGGGATGCTGTACGTTTCGCATGTCTGTCAGTATCCTGTGAGTTTAGTTTAGCTATTGCTCGTGAGAGAAGCAAGTTGGTCAAAGAATTAAAGTTTCCGTGTCATTGTCCTGTTTAATAAACTCGAGTCTTTGTCCCACTTTATGGTGAGCAATCAATGTTTTCGGTTGTATGATAAGTTGGGTCCTGTTGCAACGTGCGTTCATACTATTTTTGGTTCATTCATTTTAGTCTTTCACAAGGGTCTTGCAGTCTATGATCTTGTTGAGGTCTTGATGGGGTCTACGATATTGATGGTGTTTTTAGTGTTATGTGCGTCATCTGTGTTGTCATAGTTGTGCCGGAAGGTCTTGGTCCTGCTGTCTGTTCTTGATTCTGAAACAATGCGAAACGGTTATTCGTAGAAATGATAGGTAGAGATGGAACGAGGGGCGCACAAATTTTGTAGGGAGTTCGTAGATTTCTCCATCCTCTTCTACAATCTTGCTGCTTGGTTGTCCAGCCTGGGCCGTGTTTTTGCCCTTGCCCTTCCTTTGCCTCATGTCTCCGCGGGTTACTCGTCCACTACTTCCATGTCATTGTCTGACATACCGCGGGCATCATGTAGCAGTTTCTTCCTTTTTTGTTCCCTCGTGTTAGTGAGGTCATTCTTTCGCCTGACATTGCATTGATTGTTTCCTGGTGACGTTAGGACTTATCGGCAAGTGGCTTTTGTCCGGTGATTCCAATTTTCCCGGCTGCTGTTGAAGCAGTGCGGTTGTCCTTCAGCAGAAGTATGGCTTCTTAAACCATTCGGGATCATGACACTCACCCGTAGCCGGTAGTGCGTTTTCAGGTAGTCTTGCCCGGGTCAGGACAGAGGTCAGGACAGAGGTGGCGTTGTCGAGCAGGGTCCAGTTGTCCGTTTATTCCAGAAGCGTTGTCAATTGTTCAGATGCCAGGTGAAAATCCAGCCACCAAGCGGAAGTCCGGGTGAGAGTTGATGCTGGGTCGTAGTGTCCGAAGAGAAACCAGAAACGAAGGTGGGTGTCCGAAGTCCTCGGAGAGAAGCCAGAGACGAAGGTGGGTGTCCGACATTCGTGAAGAGACGCCAGAGACGAAGCAGAGTGTCTGAAGTCCGAGGACAGAAGCCAGAGACCAAGCCGGACGCCTAGAAGGCCAAAATCCAAAGAGCCCAGGTCGATTGCACAATCACTAATATAACTTATAAAAACGGTACTTGCACAAACAGGGACTCTGTGAAGCATGATTCTCCAAATATCTTATCTTAAATATTATATCATTCATACTATTAAATTGCATTGAAGAAGTACACTTGAAAAGACATTTTTAAACATGACTGAAATCGTACGTGTACACTGAATTCTAGAAGTCGTGCTCAGATAATGAAGTTTCATTTATGTCCAGAAGCAAAACAAGGGGCCATCTCAGCATTTGCTCAATAGATCAGGGAAACTGGACGAAAAACCTGATCGGGATGGGGGTCATTGACCCGGAGGCTGTGATACATATTGTTTAGAATTATACAGTCCAAATGGTAAATAATTACATTAAATATCACTGTTAAAATTAATGTTACTTTCCTTGTGATGCTCAGTATAGGCGTAAATGTATAGAAACAGTTATGCAGCAGAAACGATTCAACTTTCGATTTAAACTTTTCTATCACATTTAATCGTTTTATGACATCTGGCAGTGTTGTAAAATAATGTACATGTATTTTATATGAATTTTTTGTAATGAGCTGTTGATACTGTCACCTGATGAATATGATTTCTACGTCGAGTGTTATAGTAATAGACATCGTCATTTTCTGAAAATATATTCTCGCCCAGTCATTTTTGACAAAAACCACTGATTCGTAAATCAACAGGCAAGGTAATGGTAAAATTCCTAGATTAATGAAGAGAGGCTTACAAAAATCACATGGATGGGATTTGGTTATTATTCGTACAATTCTTTTTTGTAATCTAAAAGTCTGGGAGCTATAAGATGTATTTCCCCAGAATATTATGCCATATCTTAGGCGGGAATGAATATTCGCGAAATATACACGAGCAGTATGAAGGCTGACTGAATTTGAAAGAATTCTGAACACGTAGCATAATGAACTTAATTTTGTGTTCAATTCATTTAAATGCACGTTCTACTTAAGGTTTGACTGAATTGAGAGACAATTCATTTCATCAAAACAATCAATTTCCTTCATCGAATTTAGTGTGATCCGTATAGGTACATTAATTATAATGTCATTGTAATTGTACGTTTGCACAGGTTGCTGTTTGTTTTAATTTATTAATTATCTTTGTGTTTTTTTAAATGGCGAGTCTCCACACATTTTATAACAAGTGCTGCTACAATTTTATTTTATTTTTATTATATCTTTGGCACAAGTTATAACGTCAGTAACATTTTATTAAGTTCAATGTGTGCTAAATTTGCAGTTATGTTATTTCTAGCCTAAAGATGAGGAAAAATCTCCTTCTCGAAACATTGTATAACGTCATGTAAAGAAGAAAAAAATCAAGCTATTTCTTTAGTAGTGTTTACCTCTAAATAATGCTGTGTATTGGTCTACCAAAAACACTCCAATAGCCAATCTCCCGTAGTGAATTACCCTTTTGGCAGACACTAATATGTTTTGTACGGTCTCCAGTGTTATATGTAATATATACTTCCGCCCCGTCTACAACTTCAGAAACAGTAACAACTACGTTTGCTGACGATGCATTACTTCCATATTCAGTCAGTGACACAGTAAGAGCTTCAATATTGCTTCAGGAACATCTCAACAAACTGCAAATATGGCGAAAACTCTGGCATGTTAAACCGCATTTTCTTCCCTACCCTTCCTTTTCGATATTGAAGGGGAAAGTTGTTAACGAAATATGTTTATTTGTTTAAAAAAGGGTAAATGTAACTGCCAATGTACTTACAGAATATCAAAGAAAAAGAAAAACAATCCAATTGATATTTGAAACAGATTTTCAACAAAGGTATATTCAGTTTTATATACAGATGTTCTTGGAAAAATTTACACTTCCTTAAAAAAGAACATTTGAAGGAATTATAAAATTCCTTGACAGTTTGATTTTCTTTCCTTGATAGTTACAAATAAATTAGAAAAGCTTTTTACCCTTGAGAAAGCTCCGTTAAGTTTTCCATTAAAAATTACAGGATCGGGCAAGTACAATGCTACGCCCTACAATGTTTGAAATTGAAACTACAATGCAATAAAGTTTCGAGAACCACGGACCAGCAAATAATAATATATAATGTCCAAGACGATTTCATCCTGTAGATTAGGGTATGAAGAACGTTTCTTTTAGGCCTTTAGCCACAAACTCTCATGTTTTAAGGGGCTAGAACCTTCATTTTAGAGTTTTAAAAATTAAATAGGTTTTAACACTACTGCTCGAGATTTGCAGGTTGCATTTGACGTGAATATTTAGATGCGGTTTTTTTCATCAAATCCTTCGTATTTTTATAATACAATTCGTTAAGTCCCCGTGAAATTATCTTTTTTGGGGACTTTATTTTTTCATAGTTTATTTAACAGTGTAGTGCAGTTTCCTTTATACTAATAAAGTGGCGCCTAGATTTGAATACGGATTGCTGCATTTAAGGATCCAGAGAGTTTCCATTGCACCATGTGATATCGGGAACATCGCTCTCCAGTTATTTAAATATATCGAGCTGTATCCTTCGTTACAATTAGACTCCACCGAGATTCGAACTCGGATACCTGAATTTAAAGACTAGATTGTTAACCGTTACACTATAGAACACGTCCACACGTCAGTTCTGTATCTTTTAAATTATTGAATATTGAAGTGCATTTTCCTTAATAAAGAGTCAACGAGTTTTAAGAACGGATCGCTGGATGTCATATAAAATGGCAGGAATATGTGTCACAAGGGATTTGGAAACGAATCCCTTGGATTCTGGTTCCAGCGTGCACCATGCATTGCACCATGGAATCACAGAAGCATTGGTCTCTCGTTATGTAGAAATATCAGGTGGTCTCCTTCATGACTTTTAGGTCCCACCGAGATTCGAACTCGGATCGATGGATTGAAAGGCCAGTGTGCTAACCGTCACACCATTGCTCCCTCTGTTTGACATTATTTAATAATGCCTTTTTTTTTCTGAAAAATAAATTTCACAAGGGATTTAAACTCGGATCGATGGATTCTGGGTCCGGGGTACTTTCATTGCACCATGTGATTACGGAAACGTCGGTCTCTCATTATTTGAAAATATCGTGCTGTCTTCTTCTTGACAACTTGGGTCTCAGGAACTTGGATTGCTGGTCCAGAGTGCTTTTTCACCATGGGACCTCAACACTAGCCGCCCCGCTGTCTCTCTTGCAGTAGTAGATAATTTAATGCGTATTTATTCATAATAAAGAAGTGCCGTCGAGAATTGGATACGGATCGCTTGATTTAGAGTCTAGAATGAGAATCTTTACACCATGGCACCGCCAGGATAGCAGCCTCGTTTAATAATGTCTGATCTCCATTATAGTTAAGCGCCATCAACATTTGAAATCGGATCCCTGCATTCAAAGCCTAAAGTGCTAACCACCGAACCATTGGAACATGTGGACATCAGCCTCACAATATCTAATATGGTCAACACTTTGTCCAGGGGACCACATGAACGTGTCTCATGTTATTTACCATTGGTTTTGCGCATTTCTTTAGAATACATAGACAGCGGCATTTGATGTAGATGACCAAACGACAGCATGGGCCCACTCAGCGCCTCGGAAGGAAATGTCGCGGGTTTTTCTGCAGTGGGCATGGTTCTTTGTCCCTTGTCTTTCATATAATATGTGTGTTGTCGAGAGAGAGAGAAAGAGAGAGAGAAAGGGAGAGAGAAAGAAAGAGAGAAAGAAAGAGAGAGGGAGAGAGAGGGAGGGAGAGAGGGAGAGAAAGAGAGAGAGAAAGAGAGAGAGAGAAAGAGAGAAAGAGAGAGAGAGAGGGAGGAGAGAAAGAAAATGCCCGAAAGTGTGTCAGTGTCTAGTGTAATGGTTAATGTTTGTCCCCATAGGGACATAGTGGGTACCCGGCGCCGATAGTCAAAAAATTGTTATCCCCTAAATCTGGAAAAAGTCCCCGAAAAAAGTTCAAAAAGAAATTAAAAAGCAGAGAAAAGGCATTTGATCTGAGGTGTTTGGAGTCTACAGTGCTTATACTACACCATAAAATTTGTTTTCGAAAGAACTTAAATGATGAACTTACGACAAATGAACGAAATGAACTTACGACAAATGGTTTCGGGAGATTTAGAGAATATGTCGATTTGTTTTTTAATGAATGAACATGTACATTAAGCGAAAACATTACTATATTGAAACATTTTGTTATATGTCTATGTTTACTGTAAACGCTGTAAATGCTTTAAAAGTGTGATAAATTTGCGATAGAAGGACGCTTACCATCTTTCATAGCTAACAACACATTTATATAATCTCTCAAGCGCCGTTGCGTAATAGCATGTAGAAAGATTACACGATTTGTGTACAGGCTGTGATTACACGATTTATGCACATATTTACAGAGGGTGAGATCTGCACCAAGAACTTGTTCATTGTCTGTGTTAAGTGGATTTATTTAACAGAAGATATATGTTCCAAGATAATCAGTTGCTGTTTCCAAGACATAAATGAATAATTTACAACAGAGGAAGGAAAATGAGATCTGCACCATTTTTTCGGCGTGCTTTACTCTATACAGAGTATTTAAAGAACAAATATGGAGCCGATTTGGAGAATTAAAAGTTCACAAATTGCATTTATGTAGAGCAAACAATAAGCAAAAAACTATTCGTTTTGTCAAAAATTTGTAAATCGCTTTTATACTTTCTCGTATACATACGTACATACGGAATAATATGCGTAGTATGTAGAAAGTTATGTAATGCCGCGGAAAATCGATTTCGAGATTTCAACGGAAATACACTTTTGGGGTCCCGAAATACCGAAAAAGTGGATTTTTTCAAAACGTCCGTGTGTCCGTCTCTCCGAACTTTCGGCATTTTTGAAAAGCTACCATTGCAATACTTCAATATTTATAGGAATATTTAACTGATTTTTTAATTAAATGAATGTTCTGGTTGCCTATCTTCCAAGACAATTTCAACATATTCAAAGTCAAAGAATTTTAAACCGATTTTCTAATTTCGTTGCCAGAATTTCTCATATCGTCTCTTTGGATGTTGTAAATTTTGATTTTTTTAAATAGTGTAATTTACAATTGTACGAACTTTTTTTTCCGTTCCACTCCTTTCGCTTCCCCCTCAGTTATTCCAAATGCTTCTAACTTGACCCGCATGCAGTAATGGCGGTAAAGCGAAGAATTGGGCAGCGGCGGTAACCGCCACGGGTGAGACACCTCGATAACGCGGCAGTGCAAGGAGAACGAGACGGGAAGGGAGAGCAGCCAGGTAGTCGACGCAGATCCGCCGGATCAAACGTCTTGCCCGTTGCCTTTGTGCCAGCCCCGTATCTTCACCCCCGCCTCTACCACCATCACCACCACCACAACCGCCATCACCGGGACACGTGGCTCAGGGAGCAAAGCTGATGTCACTGCAGTTCCTCTGACCGTGAAGTCGTAGGTTCGACTCCCGATAGGGGTAGACGATTTGCGACACAAGCTAGAAAGCTAGATCGAGTTCAGCCACTGTCTGGATAATTTTAGCTGCCGGCTGTTCTGATCGGTAGATTTCTGTGGTTTCTCCGATCAACACCAGGCGAATGCCAGAGTAGTACCCTAACAAATGGGCAACGGACCGCGCGCGATCTTCCTTTTCCTCACCCATACATACACTTTCATGCACTGCGTTACCACACATGACGGGAGACCGATCGAGAACTTAGAGGTTGTTCTTGCAGGGGCGGTGCCCCGTTGGTGGGAAATTCGTGGTTGGAAAGAACCCCGCCAGTCGACAGGTCGGTGTCGGATCTCACCATGCAGCAGGGGAGAATCACCGCCACCTCACGACGGAAAAAAGGATGCGCTCCACGTACGGGACTAATAACCTTAGCAGTTAATGCGCCAAGATTCACTAATCAATCAATCATTGAAACAACGCACCACCTCCGCCATAACCATGCAGAATCACTGCCGCCATCACCACCGCCATCACCACCGCCATCACCACCGCCATCACCACCGCCATCACCAACGCCATCACCGCCGCCATCACCGCCGCCATCACCGACGCCATCACCGCCGCCATCACCGCCGCCATCACCGACGCCATCACCGCCGCCATCACCGACGCCATCACCGACGCCATCACCGACGCCATCACCGCCGCCATCACCGCCGCCATCACCGACGCCATCACCGACGCCATCACCGACGCCATCACCGACGCCATCACCGACGCCATCACCGACGCCATCACCGACGCCATCACCGACGCCATCACCCACGCCATCACCGACCCGCCTCTCCGACGTGTCACCGACGCCGTCACCGGCGCTATCTGACGCCATCACCGATGCCATCGCCGACGCCATCACCGACGCCACCATCACCGTCGCCATCACCAACGCCATCACCGCCGCCATCACCCGCCATCACCGCCACGCCATCACCCACGCCATCACCACACCCGCATCAAACCACGCCATCACCGCCATCACCGACGCCATCACCGACGCCATCACCGACGCCATCACCACCACGACGCCATCACCGACGCCGTGCCGGGCATCACCGCCGCCGTCTGCGCGCAATCACCCACCGCCGTCACCGACGCGTCACCGACGCCGTCACCGACGCCGTCTACGACGCCGTCACCGACGCCGTCACCGACGCCGTCACCGACGCCGTCACCGACGCCATCACCGACGCCATCACCGACGCCATCACCGACGCCATCACCGACGCCATCACCGACGCCATCACCGACGCCATCACCGACGCCATCACTCACGCCATCACCCACGCCATCACCCATGCCATCACCAACGCCGCTAACCACTCCCGATACGACTACCACAACTGACGCGCAACCTCCACCGTAGCCATCACTGCCATCACGACCTCTGCCAACACCACTGCCGCTACCCCCACCACCACCTCTTGGCCAGGCACCGCTCCCGTATCTGCCCCCGCCAGCCAGCGAGGCGTCCACCTCCGCCCCGTGTTCGCCTCGCACCCCTGCGCTCTTCCCCGCTCTTCCCCGCTCCCGCCGCCTGTTCCTATAGAAATGCTAAAGAGCCTATTGACTCCCGGACGCGCGAGCACAGGCTTTCGAAACTAGGAATATTGACTCATTGGGGCCGGCGCCCGCCCTCGCCCGCCCTCACCAGCCCTCGCCCTCGCCCGCTCCCGATCCCGATCCCGCCCCCGCTCGAGCCCGGGCCGCCGCGCTCGTCCCCTTTACTTTGCAAGTGCCGCGCATAATGGCGGACGGGGAGACGGCACGGCAGCTCCCCACCTCGGTCGTTCGCGGCCTCCCTCACCAGCGCAGCCACCCCCCCTCCCTTCACCGCTGTCGGCCACCTCCTCCACCCGCGACGCCGCCGTCTCTTCTTCCAACGACATTGCATCTATTTTCCCCCTGGACCGCGCGGCTTCGTCTTGCCAGCATAATCTCCAACGCCACCCCCGGGTCAGTCTCTGCAAATATCTTCGCCATCATTTTCACCCACATCATCGCCGCCGCCGCTCTCAATGAAATCATCTCTACTGCTTGGTTTATTTCACCTCCGACGCATTATCCTCTCTTGATAGACCTTTTTCTTCTTCGTTTCGCGTAAATCTAAATCTCGTGTGCTACATCTTGTCGCCCATTGCAACGTCTTCCCTAAATACTTGATTCAGGCCACCGCCATATCTGTCGTTGCTTCATTCCTCCACTTCCGATGTCAATTCTTCTATGGGTCAATGACTACCATTTCGAACTGCTTTTCGTTCTGCTTCTTGTTATCCATAAACCAAATGCTCAGACTTCATTGGTATTCAGGGTAGCATATATTCCACTCTTCAATGTCAGTCAGATACAGACTAGTTTTTTTACTTAAATACGTAAATACATTAATTTGTCTTCATTTCATGTATATTCTCATCATGAAACGTAGTACACTTATTCTAGCTTCTGCAACCGTCTACACCAATACTTTCATCCAACCCATCGCTATCAACGTCCCTACCGCCGCCATCTCTACCATTAGCGGGCCTAGCTAACCAATACCTATCCTTCGATGATCCAAGTCTTCGTCTCGTTTACATAACCAACTTCAATGCGTCCACCGTTCCCGATTTCGCAAACGTATTTTCCAGTGACTTATCTCATGATAAAGGCACCATCCCTAATATTTGCCTGATTCCACCGCCAACGTCCACCCTCCCACTTGTCACACATCTTCATCTAGATGACATCTTTCTCTTCAATGCAACTTCCTTTTCCATTTATCGAAACGCCTTTGTCAAGGTCTTCATTCATACCGCCACACTCGAATCCATCACTGGTGTTATTCGAACTCCAACGTCCATATTACCACTGGACCTATCTTAATCTCTAGCGCTACCTCCCTTCCAGCTTCAGCAAAAGCATTTGTCAAGATCTTTATCCACGCGCGTTATTACACTTCCAGCGTTCAATTTCTCACTGAATCTTCATCTCATTCATCTGCACACATCTTTGTCACCGTCTTTATGCATCCTTCCGCCATCATTTGCATCCTTCCGCCATCATTTGCATCATGGAGTCCACCGCCTTTACCACTGGAACCTACAATTCACCTTCCTCATTTATATTTCATCTACTTCGTACTTGCGCAATAAAGAACAATTATCGTAATGCTGCGGCGGAAAGGGACGATTTGTCATTGAAGTGGAGGCCGACATTATTGTCCCAGATATCAAAAACTTGAATAAATATTTCTGCCTCTTAACAAGTTGTGTACTCAAAATTCATTTTTTGGGTCTTTCATACGTAAAAATTGGTTGAGGGCAAAACGTTTCTGTCTGGCAACTGTGATCAATACTAGCAGCACCTAAACTAATCAGTGTTTTTTTTTCAAATTTACCATTCCCCAACCGATGTGGCTGAGCTCAAAGCCCTGCAAAGCGAAATTTTTGTTTAAAGGCCAAGCCTTTTAAGCGCATATTTTGTTCTTAGGTCCTACTTTACATGAAGTCTTAACCACATTCTCAACATTTTCTCAAAAATGGCTTGAAACTTTCGGATTAAAGTTTTTCTCGGTTAAAGCAAAGGACACATAAAAATGACGTAGGTCTCATTATCGTTCAAGCTTCAGTATTTTCGAAACCTCAAAACATTAACATTGTAAAACTAGAATATTGATGACCGAGAGATGCTCCTTAATAAAATATGTTCTAAAATCATATATTTAAGTAAGGTCTTGCAATTTGTTTAAAAAAAAGCGTAATTTTGCTTGAATTAGAGGCAATTTTGAAAACTAGTGTGAATACGCGGTTTGCCGAAACATTTCCTCCTCTTAGTGCTATTATTCAACAATGACTCAGACTTTTTTTAAAAAAAGCGCATTTTAGCATTTGAAGTTTTGCAGAAAACATCCAATCCACAAGAATCAGTATGATTGAAAAATGTCTTCAAAGATTGGAACGTATCTTAAAATTTATAAGTTCTGCATATTCACTATATGGAAAATCGAAAACCCGGAAATCATGGTTTCATGTCGTTCAATATTTGTTTCAAATAACTGAAGTGAAGGACGTTTACAAATTCTGGATCAATATAATTATTATTCATTGTGGAAAGAGAGTTTAACATGTTTCTGAAAATACAATTGAATTATTTTACTATATTTACCAAACTTCTTTCTAAACGAATATCTTGATGTTTTAAATATAAATATTTAATTTAAAATGTCACAGGGGTAATGTAAAGCACTCCCAAAATTAAATTATCTTAATATCTCCGGAACAGCAGTACTAGATAGATAGATAGATAGATAGATAGATAGATATTTATTACTCTGCAGGAAGGTATATACAACCTGGTGGCAGAACTCTACAGTTTACGTATTACTAATATTAACTTAAAATTATTTAACAATGTAACTTTAAATTATTTAAAGACATAATAATAATAATAATAATAATAATAATAATAATAATAATAATAATAATAATAATAATAATAATAATATGCTAACAATAATAGCCTTAACTACATTTTATGGTTGACCTGTACAGTTATTTGCAACTATTAAATACAAGATTACACGACTTTTTAATTACACTTCACTTCACTTCACATTTGAAATTCACTTCTATTTCTACTTCTATACTGCACTACACTGCACAACACTTCTCCACACTTCAATACAATACTACTTTGAATATAATTATATGTTTAGAACAGGAACGCATTTAATAGTAATTAACACAATAATAATAGCAATAAAAATAATAATAATCAAATAATAACTGATATAATAATCCAACTTACTAAATTAATAAAGTTTACTAATACAATTAGTTAATTTATTTTTAAATCTTTGAACACCTACAGGAAAGGGTTCCAAGGCTGTCACAGGCAACTTATTCCAGTCCGTTATTGTTCTATTTGTAAATGGAAATTTTCCAACATCTGTTCTCTGTGGCCTAAACTGAATTTTGTGCTTGTGATCCCCCTACTAATGTACGAAGGTCTACCCAATCGGATGTAGATATCTTTCCAAGCTGGATAACCGGCATACGCTTTGTACAGGGCACAGAGTCTTGCCTTAACTCTCCTAATTTCTAGAGACTCCCATTCAACATTCTTCCTATTCCCTCGGAAAGCAAGTGTATACGCTCTTCTCTGTACTCTATTCAAATATTCCTTTTGGGAATTTCTATAAGGGTCCCAACAAACAGCCCCGTATTCCATTAATGGACAAACTAGAGATAAATAAGCTAATTCTCTCGCTTTCGCAGTACTCTTTTTTAGTATTCGCATAGTAAAATGCAAGGACCTCCAGGCTTTCCCTACGACACAGTTTACCTGATTATCCCAACTCAGTTTGCTATCAAAAATTATCCCCAGGTACTTACAAGACACGACTCTTGGAATGTTTTCGTTGCCTAAGCGGTATTGAGTTTCATTGTATTTGCGGCCCCTACCAAACGTGATGGTTTTGCTTTTCCAACTATTTATTGTCATGTCATTTTTTTCGCCCAAAAACGTAATCTGCCTAGATCACCCTGCAAAATGTCCTCGTCTACATTTGATTGAATAACTCGATATATTATACAGTCATCTGCAAATAGCCGTACCTTTGAATATAAATTGTCTGGCAGGTCATTCACAAATGCGAGAAACGGGAGAGGTCCAATAACGCTTCCTTGAGGGATCCCTGAAGTTACTTTTGCTTGAGTCGAGAATTGTTGTCCAACTCGGACTTTCTGTTTCCTATCTCGAAAAAGCTCGTCAATCCACGCCACAACTCTGGAGTCAATACCCGAGATTAGATCTTACTCCTTATGCATTTACCATGTTTCATCTCAAAAGATTCTAATCTGAGAGAGTTATGTGGGGCACATATTTCCATCCATACACACAACTCGAGTTTCGGGTATAAAATTGCGTGTATCACCACCGGCACCGATCTTAATCGTTTTTGGAACAGCACTGATATAGTTTAATCCTAATGTGTGCAGAGCGAAAGTTCAAAAAACCTCAAACAGGTAATTTACGCCAAAAATTCGGTACAGCGTTGTTGAGGTGCTTCCATAACTTTTCCGTCCCTATTCTATAGTATAGATAGGAAAAGTAAACATTTCTCAAAAACGCCTACAATTTTTTTCTTAAAATATTTTTCTTGTTTAGAGCAAAATACACGGATAAAATTGGTACAGATTTCATTTACTGTGAAATCTCTGAATTTTCCAAATTTACGAAAGTTGCAAATAATGCGATAAAATGTATGGCGTAGTACCACCAGTAGTTGTCTACTGCGTTGCCTAAATCCCAGGTACTCATTCCTGTGAACGACTCTGTTCGGTTCTTCAACGCAATTTCAACCGCCATTTCCCTATTTCCCCATTTCGTAACTTCTGGCTTTCCCATCACGTCTGTTTTCCCATCACGTCTGTAAACACCTCTGCCCACATCCATCGCCTTTGCAACTTTCGTGAGGACTTCAGAAAAGTTTCATCTATATTGAGTGAGTGAGTATTTATTTTTTTGGGTACGTTAACTACTTTCGTCATTAGTCACGCAAATGTAGTGCATGTTATATCCCTGGAAGTGATGGTGTTCCTGTTCCTGTTCCTGAGGAAAGAGATACGGAGCCGACCTGCACGTCGGCAAGTGGGGTCTCAACAAGAATACCTCCCCAGCAGGGCACCAACCCAGTTGAGTTAAGCTATAAGTTCACAACATCTCTCGACATGTGCGTTAGTAGAGTGAATGTAGATGTAAATGTGTATAAGGGGCGAGGATAGGACAAGGGAGGAAGGAAAGGTCGCGTGCGAACCGTGGTCCGTTTGGTAGCATACAGCTCCTACATTCGCTTAGTATTTATGAGAGAAATCATGGAAAACTACTAATCATAGTAGTCGGTAGCTAGAATTCATGTCTCGACAACAGTTATATTGAACCTTGTTATGTAGCTAGTGTCAAAAAATGCACCACCGTTGTGTATCGAAACTTTATTTTTTATATTTTTTTATTTAAGGTCGCATCAACATCTAGGTCATTAGCGACCACTATTGGAGTTAACGGTATGGTAACTATGAAGATGAAACGATATGATGATAAGAGGTGAAAGGGCGAACACAAATACAACCCTGCCCGAGGCGGGACTCGAACCCGCGACCCTTCGGTCCGAGATCACTACGACACTATTGCCTTAGCGATCTCGGCCGCCGGAGTGTCGAACCTTATCATCTCATCGTCACAGATGTTGCGGCAGCAACGGTTGTTATCACTGGTCTCAGTCGGTTTCATCTATTGTTTGAAGGGCTCCTCCATTTAACCATCATCATCCTCTGGTCTGCTCCACCTCCCTCGACTTCCGCCGGCGCTCCCGTTGCCCTCCGCCGCCGCGCCGCTTGCTCCCTTCGCCTCGCGGCCCCAGCGCCCAGCTCTCGAATCCGCCACCCCGCAGTTTTCTCACCAACCACTCCACGCAGTGCGCGGGAACGGGCCACTAGATTTGCGTTTGGGCCTCGCTAATCCTCTTTTAGCTGCCGCTCCCCGCCGCCCACGCCGCCCATGTTGCGACCGCCAGCCCCTGCTCCCTGCCATCGCCATTCCTTCGTCTCTGCATCTGTCTTCGCACTGCAACGTCCCCACCTCGTTTCCTGGTTGTCCCCTCCCGTGCACTAATCTCGACCTCGGGAAAGCCTCTGCTCGTCTTCGTCACTCCATACCCAATTCCGTCTGCATTGCTTCCTCTAACCTTGCGTCGTCATTCGGTTTCACATCGACCTACAATCCCCATTCTCCCCCGATTCTATGTCCCGTTCGCCCCTGCCCCGCCCCCGCAACCGACTCCTCACTCTTTCGCTTCCGTTCTGCATCCGCATTTGGTCCTAACTCCGTTCCCGCTCCCGCTCCCGCCTCAGTTCTAATCTCTGTTCTTGCCTCCATTCCCTTCTTGGATCCAAATCCGGCCCGCCCTTAATTTCTACCCCAACACCAACTTCTTCACCCTTTCCGCAGCTTTTTTGTCCTTCGTTTCCTCTTCTATAGGCGCCTTCACAACCAATTGCGTATCTGTCTGTCCCCATCTGCTCCTTTTCGTCTCTTCTACCTTCACGTCCGCCACCGACCAGCTACCGCACTACTTCTGCAATCACTTCAACACTTAACTCCACAATCTTCCTAATTGTGTCCCTCCGCGCTCACCTCCGCGCTCGCCTCCGCGCTCGCCTCCCCACTATCCCCTCCCCACTATCCCCACTATTCCCTTCCTCCACTCACCACATTCGTCTACGCGCCCATCTTCACCTTTTCTTCCATATAGCTTCCGCTTCCACCCCTTTAGCCTGCGCCCCTGCTTATCGTGCACTCGGCAGGCCCTTCTCTCCCGTTCTCTGCGCGCCCTCGCCCGCAATCTCCTTGGCAAGTACTTGTGCCGCGGGCCGATGAGCACTGATTACGCGCTCCTGCCTCTTCACGACGCGCGGTCCCTCCCCCCCCCCTGCCTCCCGCCCTCCCCCGCCCTCCCGCCCCGCCCCAGCCCCGCGCCATCGCCGCCCCAGCCCAGACCAGCCCCGCCCCCGCGCGCAGCTAGTGCCGACGAGACGGCAGCGGCGAAGAAGCTGCGCCGCGCGGCCTCTTGGGCCGCATTTGCCGCCGACAATACGGAAGCGAAGTGACAATGAGGGCGCCACCCCCACCGCCACGGTGAGGGGGAAGAGAGACCCTGGAGGTTTTCGATCTGCCTGGGAACCTCTAACACCGCTGAGCGGAGATCAAAAAGTGTCGCGAACAATACAACGCAATAGCGGGAGGTGCTTCAGCTTCCAAGGAGACGTCGCGTTACAGTAATCCGCTATTGCTTTTTGAAAACGCCTTTCAGCTCTTTTGTGAGGAAAGTATATGGTATTACATGAAAGTCGACATACTGGCTGACTGTCTGCACGTAATTGTCGAGTTTTTTCACTGAAAATATCTTTGATTCTAAACTTGGTAGTTGCATTGATTGTGATAGCACATTGTGCCTTATGCAAACTTCACCAGTCAGGGGATCTCCTGAAGTGCTTTGGTCACCGCGCGCGCCTTCCAGCTCGTCAATATGCAGGCGCGTTTCAAATCTCAGTCTAGCGAGTTGCATTCTAATTTCATTTTCAAAACAAATGACGTCTTGGAAGGACAGTTGAATTTAAAACATATCAGTATGCTCAAAATTAGAAATATGGAATATAAATGCTAGCGAGAGAAATTAATATTAATGGAATTGTCACTTACAAAAGCTGCATGTTCTTTAAGAGAGAATGTTGTTAAAAGCTTAATAATATATTTCAGGTTTCATTTGTTCATTTATTTTACAATTATTAGCATTTTGTGATTCGATAGTACTTATATTGTTCCGTATCAATAATATCTTTAAATATGTAATTATTCTGCCAGATATTATATTTTGCTGAATTAAATTTTTTTCGAATTGCGGTAATTTTAACAGAATATCGAGCTAATATTGCATATATAGATTCCCTTGTGCACATTGCCGCAGCATCTAATTGTAATAAACCATGAGCCTATTTGTATTTGCCTTGCAGTGTATAAAGCCTTCCACAATAACTTCTACCGTATGTTTTCTTCCTCTAAAGATTGCTCTTTAAACGTTGGTGTTGATCTGAATCACGTTCTGCGTATCATTTACAACAAAGAATTCTCATTTTTTCCTGGTATAAATCATCTTAGGTTTTCCTGAATATCGATGAATCGTTTTCTTTATCACACGCTAAACAGATTTTCTTTCAATAGGGTGTTTCTCTCTTGTGCAAAATAAACTGTTCCATATGATGCTGACTGTGTCCACTACAGAAAATGTCACTGCCTTTCATGAAAAAATATTTCCTTTCTTTATTTCAATCCAGCACACTCCTCTCCAAATACTACAACAGCCTCTCTCACAATTCTTTTTCCATGAAATACTCCACGTGTCAGGGAATATACGCATACACGAAACTCTCATAGCAACATTAAATAACTCCTACATTTTTGTAAAAGATTAAAATAAATTACACATTACCGAAATATTTTAGTTTTTTTCTTAATGAAGACTTTAATATTATACTATAGACAAATGAGAGTATATAAGTACCTATTTTCTGTATGATTATACTTCCAAAAGTGCTTAATTGACTAATTCAACAAATCCAGTTACCAGAAAACTTTTACTGACTTGTCAGTTGTCAAGTTCGCCACCTGTTACGACAATCCGTCATGTTCAAATTACAAATGAACTAGAATGTAGACTTATCTGTGACTGGTGTTTTCTCAGTTTACTATCACAGAATTGTTGAGATACTGGGTAACAATTATACCCTCAAGCCAAATCAACATTAAATTTTATTTCTGTACTTCGTTTTCACCGAAGAATAATACGAAAAATCCATTTACGTAGATATGGCATTTCATATAGATATGTGGCTACTTGAATGTGTTTAAAGGACTACCGATTGCAATGCCACCCAAGCCACTGAGACAACAGAGGGATACTTGGGCACGTCTCGTGAAACTCTTAAGGATCAGGAATTCATATCTACAAATCAATTGTACGACTAAGGAAGGCTTTCCTCCTCTTCGCCCATCCTCTCGTCCTTGCAACGCCTTCACATTTCCATGCATCAGTCGTTACTGAACAAACATTGTACTTCCAATTACATTCCATCACGTCCGCTTTCTCAAATTCGTTTAGATCGAAATCCACCAAACACAACCACCGTGCTTCCTCGCCTAACTTTATCCATCGCACTGGAGGCCATTTTGTCGCCTCAATTGTGACCCCACACGCCACCAAACGCTGCACAGGCAGAAATCTTCCAGAATCATCTCTCCACTCTCCGTACTTCTGCTGCCTCACCATCGCTGTGGCTCCCTCCACTCCCTCGATGTGTCCCCAGCTGTCGTATCCTCTTCGCGGAATCGTCCTCGGCCTGGGCTCTCGCCCACCGCCGCCGCCGCCGCCGCCCCCGCCCGGCCCGCGACCCCTGCCGCCTGCCCCGACCGCCTGCTCCTGCCCCCCCCGAGCCCCACCGATAAATCGCGCGGAGGCCAAACTCAATCTCGCCCGCGCCCAGTCGCAATCTGGGACCCGCGCGACAAAGCGCGGCCGCGCCGGGGGCCGCGCCCCGCCCCGCCCCCGCCCCCGCCCCCGTCGCCGCCTCCGCCGCCGCCTCCCCCTCCACCACCGCCGCCGGAGCCGCGCCAGCCGGGCCCATAATTGGAAGGACGACCCCACCAGCCTTAATCAACTTGTTTGGAACACCTAATTCCGAACTCGGATGGGAAACAATTTGCCAGACAGAACGAAAATGCGGTAAAATAGTTTGTCAGCCTTCCCCGCTTCTCCTGCGGATGTTTCCCCTCGCGTCACCCCTACTTCCGCCCCGTCCCGCCCCGCCCCGCCCAGCCCCGCCCTGCCCCCGACGCTGCCCTGCCACCGCCGCAACTACTTTCGCCGCTTCCGCCCCCCGCTGTCCCCCGCTGTCCTGCACCGCCCCACCGTGCGATCTCATCGGCACCTCTGCCCCCGGCGCCGCCCCCGCGCCGTCCCGCCGCCGCCGCGACGCGCTATTGGTTGCGCCGGGCCGTCGCCTTTGTTGCCTGTCGCTGCTGCGGCCCCGGCGCCAGCCTCTCGCCGACCCTCGCGGCACCAGAGCTCCGCCAGGGAACGATATCTTTAGTAGAACCAACCTCTGCTTCGCAAAGTGAGCCTTTTTGCTTTTCATATTTATTGATTAATAGGTCTATGACGAGTCGACTTCATTCTTCGTAAAAGTAAAAGGAGTACCTAGAAAGATGGCTCGAAGAGCAATGACTTTGGCAGGAAGGGAAAGATAACGGACAAAAGGATGTCAATTTGAATGTTGCACGAGCACTATTAACGCGAAACACACGGAGAGAAATGTTATGGTACAGTGAACAATACATGTTTAGTAAGCATTCATACAGTAAATACAATTATTCATGAGGGCAAATTTACTAAACAGGCTTTGGTTTCGTTTAGTACATCAGACAATTCAAAATCGTAAGTGAATGTACAAATTGAATGTTCACTTTTACTATGCGTGTTTCGTAGATAAAACTATTCAGTGAATTTTACATCTCGTGTCGTCACAGTCACTAAACGCTGTTTAGTAAATTCAAAGTACAGGAGGCAAGCATAGGGGCGTTAGCATCGAGGCTGTGCAGCTCTCTCAGCTTTCCCGCGTTTTCATAAATCTGACCAATTGGAATGGTTGAACATACAGCACGTGCAGCGGAAGAATCTTGAGAGCCTCGTTTCCTTCTCATCGCTTCTCAATGAGAAGTTCCTGAGAAGTTCTCTTCATTCATTACTCTTCCTGGTGTGTTCGTGAACGGTGAGGATTCTATCTTTGTGTTATATTATAGTTTTACTTTAACATAATGGCACACATAATAAATAGTGTCTCCGATCTACTTAAGATTTGGGGATTCTCTGAATATATTGCAGCTTTCGAAGGTAAGTCGAAATTATAAAGTCATCAAATACTAGCTGTGTAGTTTATAGGTTAAGATTATAAGTACTAATACTAGATGAGCAAACCAAACCCGTGATGTGTGTTTTCATTTGTACTTGGTTCTTACAGCAGAACCCAGCAAATATAGTAAGTTTCCTTATTCAAGTAAAACAAAATTCTCATTTAATATTACAATTAATATTTACGTGACCCGTGTTCTGAATATTACTATATACGCATCAGTTTACAGAACGAATGGTTTAGTAACGCGCACTGCGGCCTGTTTAGTAAATATTACTACATGCAGTCGTAAACGCTACGGTTCGTTTAGTAATGTCCATAGCGACCTGTTTAGTAGATATGACAATACGGCATTTGTCAACGGAACTGTCTGTTTAGTAGTGCCCATTGCGATCTGTTTAGTAAATACGACTACACGCGGTCGTCAACGCTATGATTCGTTTAGTACAGTCCACCAAACGCATTTCGTTTTTGAGACCATACATGCTTAGTTCGTTGAACGAAACGCCCATTTCGTAAAAGCGACTAAGCACTTCGTTCTTCGAAAATTTACTGAACCGTTTAGTTCGATATACTACGTGATCAATAGCATGGATTAAACATTTCTCTCCGTGCACAAATGAACACGGAGCCACTTAGAACACATTGAGCTGCCACGTCTGCGAACGTTTTCTGCGTGACGTTGCAGCTTGGAGGTGTACTACAGAAACCTCACAATTGTATTCTGTGACTTCCCCCACCCCATACCTCGAAGCTTTAAGCGAGCAATTCTTCTGGATTTAATGGTAAGGTTGTGTCACTGAAAAAAATGCCCCGTGGCTTCTGACAAATTTTCTCTTGGGGACAGATCTTCGGATGACAGACTGCACAGCTTTCAAACAAGCTCTCGGCTGCCTACTTTCTTCGACAGGGAGTGTAGATGGCGTTGCGTAGTTATGAACGGATGAAACAGTAACGAATGTGCCTCTACTAGCAAAACTACTGCTGAAGAAAACCAGCCATAATGGTTTTCCAAAATGTAGCAAACACACGAAATAAAAATAACAAATAAAATACTTATGTATAACCATCCGGTAAACTAAATATTTTAAGAAAAACAATCTTTATGCACGAATACTGCAATAATAGTATAGTACAGTATATTTATACAGCACAAAAGTTTTTTCACAGGAATCTATTGAGTTTTCGAAAATATTCATTTGGAGTCATTTGAAGCACTTCGACTGACAAAAACAATAATGTATACAAATCAATGGAAATGTGTGCATAAACGGCGTGAGAGATATTGAAAAAATTTCATTTGTGTATTTTTTTAAAACAAAAGAATACACCAAAATGAACTTTACGACATATGAAACAGTCCCATTACCAGTAACCGTTGCAAAAGTTTGCAGAAATTTTTTTTGAGAAAACGGTGTTTGAGCGTTTCTGAAAAAACGGAATTTTGAGCTCGTTTCCACAGAACACTATTGAGTTTTCGAGAAACTTTATATGACATAATTTAAAGCACATGCACTCATAAATATAATAATGTGAAGAAATCGCCTCTAATATAAATATTACAGACATGAGACACAAGTAAACAAAATTACATTTTTGTAACATTTGCAAAAACAAAAGAAAAGGGGTATATGCTGTTTATACCATCGTATAGAGTTCATTGGCACTAACCCTACAAAAAAGTAAAGAAAAATTTAGATCTGTTTTTGAGAAGACCTTGTTTTTGTTATTTTTTAAATTGCAATTATTGCACGACATATTGGACGAAAACTACTAAAATTTTCAAAAACATCTACGTGACCTTTATGAAAGAGCTATTTATGGACAACAAATTTCATTGGAAGGAAAACTCTGTATCTTCAATTTTGTTTTTGTGGGAAGACGCCGAAAACAATTCAAAATTTTGCAATTTTCGAAAATTTAGAGTTAAGTGTGAAAATGGGACCAATGCCACTTTTATAAGTGTATTATACTCTATTCTTAGAAGAAATCTAAAGAAAATATTTGGAGCCGTTTTTAAGAAAATTTTGAAAATGTTTGGGGGGCTTCATGTAAAGTACCCCCAAATTCTAAAGAATGTTTTTCAAAATTTCAAAGCTTCAACTAGAGCCAGATCTACAGGGGATTCTTTAATTTGGAAAAGATCGTACGGATGAGTTAGGCGTTAGTAGTGTTGCTGGACGGATGGCCTTTTTGAAAAAAACACTTTTTTGGTATCATGGGACCTCAAAACGTGTATTTCCGTTGTAAATCGTGTATATCGATTTTCCGCAGCATTACATAGTTTTCTCTGTGCTACGTATATTACTCCATACATACGTATGTTTACGATAAAGTAAAAATTAAAAACAGACCAATCTGAGCCCAACATTTTCAGAATTTCGTGCTGTTGAACGATATCTGAAGATACAATTCGGTATAGTGGCGGGCAATTTGGTGTTTGGAGTGAGTTTAGGGTTTATAGGGACAGTTGATAGGAGTGAATTTGGGGATTGGAAGATTTTCAAAATACAGCAACCCCAATTAGGCTTTTCTAAATCGAATTCTATTGGCGGCTCTCTTGATTTTTTGGTGAGGATTAATCTTTCGTCAGGTGGGTGTCGTTAAAAACAACCTAACTTCGCCTATGGTCAACTTCATGTAGCCCTTTCCAGTATAAAAAAAGTATTTGCTAATGGGTTTGAGCAATTTGAGGCTGAAAATGTATGAAGGGAATCTTAAAAGAAAGAAAAACCACCTGCACTGCATTCTGTAAATGTGTATATAAGCATTATTATTAAATATTCATCCAGTCATATTTAGAAGTCACTCCTAGTTATTTTACAATTTTCTTTCACAGTAATGGAATGGAATGGGTGTAAATAGAAGGTGATATTTGGCGCCCTTTCATTCCGTGTTGGGAGTAGACAAGAAGCAAATCTAGTTCTAGCACCATTGTGCAAAATGAGAATGAAAAATCCCTGTCGGAAGATTCTGTCTATAACAACAATGCAACTAAATTATTTACTATGACGGTTGGCAAGTTTTCTTAAAACCTCCAAAACATCATCTTTGGAATTAATGAAAAGGACAGTTTTACCGAACAGCCCAACCAAACAGCACCTAGAACGATCGAAAAAGCAAGGCAGGGGATTTCAAGAGAATGAGAATAAAAATAAACTTTTGTGCGCTAAAATTTAGCATTATTGTCGAATCTATCTAGTTCTGTAACTTATGTGGAAGGGAAAAGGATTATATGACGTTTTAGAGATGAAATATAATGCTACTAGCCACCACAATATTTCTTCTCTTTTTCTCATCGACTAATAAAAGCTTTTTATCGAATAAAAAGTGAAGTACTTAATTAATCATTAAATAATGCTACATAGTATTTACATTCATTACAAATCTTTAAACCTGGAATGCAAGTTCAGTCGAAAATATTAAAATGGACGTCACTTGGTATAATCTTTATTAGAATGAGGTGTGAAATTCATTTAATGAAGGAGTGCACTGTCGTTTATATCTTCTCAAGAATATTGTAAGATCTTTGAACAAAATCAGCAATATGATTTTTAATTACTTTTTGGGTATATCGTATGAATTTTATTTCCAATAAACAGATTCGTTTATTCAAGTTGTTTATTATGAGTCGTGAAGCTGAGTTGGCCGACTATTTTGCTTCTGGATATAAATTTAACTTCATTAGCTCTGCACGTCTTCCAGAATTCAGTGGGAAATATAGTAATTCAAATTATCGTTTTCCATTTTGTCGCGACAGCAAGTATTATTCCTTGACGAAGAACATGATATGAGCTCAAATTTATTGCTGATTTACCCTAGAAAATAGATTTTATTGCATCGGAGCAAATACTTTTGTTAACAATCCTTGCAAAAAATGCAATTAGTATATGGTTTAGGATTGGTATCAGAGAATTTTGAAATCGAGCACAGAATTAACTTCTCTCCATAGCACGTCACATACAGTTTTTAACTGTTTTTGACGTAAAATAAATAAATATATAAAAAATAAATAAATAGATAAATATATAAATAGATAAATAAATAGATAAATAAATAGGTAAATAAATAAGTTAATAAATAGGTAAATAAATAGGTAAACAAATAGGTAAACAAATAGGTAAATAAATAGGTAAATAAATGTATTTATTTGGAGGTCCAACTTAGACTATAAACATAAATTAGGCACACAGAATCCCAATTTTGACCGATTGCATCTTCCAGATTTTTTCCATTCCTCTTTACTAGTAGCAATGTAATTAAAATATTATATTTTATATTGAAAGTACATTGTATATTTTTGATAGATATTTTGTTTTAATTGAATGTTTGCGAGCATGGAAATGAAAAATAAAAAAATGTGTCGAAATTAAGTAATTCTCCCCTAAATAACAAATGACTCTCATGGAATCTTTCTGTTGCATGGCGTCAGCTGTGTCGTAAGTAGTGACGTACGATAATTCAGTGGGTTCCCGTAGTATGAGATTAGGCAGAATAACACAATCGAAGTCTTGCATTTTTCAGACAAAATCGAAACTCTTTCATTGTCTTTGGATTTCCCCCCAGTTTCTTGGTATCGAAACCACACATATACCACATGTTCGGAGACTGCATATTTTTTTCAATTTCTGCGCATATTGCTAATAAGTATTATAGATTATTATTATTATAATGATCATGAGAACGCAGTGTTTAAAAATGTGCAATTTCGCTTGATGCATGGTCGGATTAAAATAAGTTGGTGATTGACAGTTGTGCTTCTGAAACTGATGCTTCGTACAATATGAGTATTTGATTTGGTTACTTCTATAAATATTTATTTCAAGTGTTTATTTTCGTGTCCCAGGAACACGTGCTTAGTGGTACGCAAATCGTCAACGTCACTCCTTTCCATTCGCAACTGTCAGTCACCAACTTTTTTTAATCGCAATAGCGCAATTTAATCGCAAATAGTAAATGTTATTTTCTCCTGTTTTCTAATGACTCGAAACTTCTTTGCAAAAAGGAAAAAATAGTATGTTTTTGGAAGTTTCAAATTGGTTTTGAAATAAATTAATAGTTAACGAAGGAAAAACGGTTTCAATAACGTCAATCATAAAAGCTATCGAAAAAATGCCATCAACATTATATATTCTCATTTACATGTGTGATGGATCTTGTCTCTATTGGCGTTATGTCATCGCTCAGAATAAATTTTTAATCCAGGATTTCATATGCATACGGATGTCTTTTCTTTATTTATACATGATAATATACATATTCATACAACATTATCTGCTTTATTAAAACCGTTCAATTTGACAGTCCAACCTTCTGCATATAATTTTCTATCCCCGTCTGAGTGTGGTTCTTTGTGGTTCTTTTCATTCCGTCCTTTTCCTTGACCATTTTCTGTAACTAAATATTATTATGCCCTCATATTCGTCTTTTATTCTTTGTTTTGTTTGCATTTTTCATCACCTCTATTCTCTTTTTAATTTTACTTTTTAGGTCGACGTTTCGCCTTCATATTTTTTTTCTCCTATCATGACATCAGACTTAGGTTTTCGTTTCCTCTTGTCTTCCTCGAGTCTCCCTGCTTTTCCAGCCGTTTCATTCCTTATTGCTGTTCAGTGACGTCTCCTGCTCGGTGATCATGGGGATGCGATAAGTTTTACGGATTAAACAAGGTAGACCGATTAAATTGTCTATCCCTATAACCATGTACATACCTACAGTGCCTCCTTAGAGAATTGCTAATTGTGTATTGCTTGCTCTGACAGTAATAAACAAAACAATAATACGCGCATGCATGTGTAGTGTGGTCAAACTCCTCCTCCCCCAACCCGCTATGGAGACCACAGTCGTTAGCACGTGACCACTGAGAGGCGATGGCGAAGGTTTGGGAGGGGCAATACCGAAGCGCCAATGAGAAATCCGAGATGCGACAGTCAGCGTCGCATCACCGGCGGACAAAACCTCGCATCTTGTACCCAGCACATGGTGACAGTTCAATGACCTCGGTAACGAATCGAAGCTGTCGAAAGGATGTTTCTTGGCTTGTCACATCCATAGAGGTGACAAACGCCTACCGGAAAGTTCATGGGGAAAAAAGGAAAAGTACAAACGGAACAGAGAGATGTACTTGAGGAATAGAAAAATATTTTTAACAAAAGTTTTAAAAGAGACGAAAAACTTGGGATTGCGACACATCACTCACATCCAATGAGCCTATGCCACCGTTGCTGTTCTTTTCCACTCTTTCCGGGTGCAATTACCATTGGTCTTGGTACCTCCGGCACCTTTACCGACTCATTCACCGCCCTTCCTTTCGTTCTCATTCCCTGTACTCCTTCAGCCAACAGCTCAATTACTCTTACTCTTGTTTCCGGATCCACCCCCGCCGCCACTGCCTCCGCTCCTGTTGCCACCTCCAGCGTCGCCCCGCCACCGCAGCCATCACCGTTACTCCGTCACGACAAATACTGCCACCGCTGCCTCCACATCCCCAATGCCTCTACAGCTAACGTCATCGCCGTTGCCACCGTCAAGGCCGCCGCCACCGCCACCGCCACCGACGCTGTCACCGTCGCCAACCCCATCAACGCCACCGCAGCCTTCCCTACCACCACACGCCGATACCACGCTTGCCACCGCCTCCTCCGCAGCCGCCACGGCCATCACCACCCCGGCACTTGAGCCCCGCTGCTTCTCTCGCGGCGCCGCCCCTTGCATTTACATCGCCCCTCGGCGCTTCGCATCGCCTCCCCTCGCTGCCTGCCTGCCGGCCGCCGGGGGTGGGGCCGGTCCGGGCGGGGGCGGGGCGGGGGCGGAGCCGGGCGTCTGCAAAGCGCAGAGCCGAGCGGAACATTATTCAAATAAGCGGCTTGTGCGTCCGCCCACTTGTTTTTGAGACGCAGCAAACGACTGCCATTTACGCAGCCGCCTCTGCGCCGCTTCGCGTGGCTCCGCTCCCCCCGCCCCGCCACGCCCTGCGCCGCGCCAAATGCCAGCCAGTAGCATAGCAGACCGCGCCCCGCAACCCCGACCCCCCCGCACCCCTCCCCCGCCCACGCCCTCCGCCAGCCGCTCGCCCGCGCCCGCGCCCGAACAGGGAGAGCGGGGCCCCACCGCCACCGCGGGATTATGCGTGGCAGCCCCCGGCGGACCCTCGGCGGAAGAACGCTCGCAAAACTGCTTACATATCGACGCAGCAATTGCATCAATTCGCGTTCGACGGTGGCAAACATGAAAGGTGATTGACATCGCGCTAAGATGCAAATTGCGCAGGGAAGATATACAGGACGAGCACGACAATGAGATGGAAGAGGATCAAGGGCAGAAGAAGATGGACAGCATAAAGAAAGTTAAGAGTTACAGAAAAGTCTACTACCAGATTTTTAACAAAAATGTTCGATCGAATGAAATGAGTAATACTTGTGAATATGAAGAAAAATATTCGAAATTCAGGTTCACCCCAGGAGGGGGTCAGCACATACAGGACCACAGTATGGGGATAGCACGCTTGCAAATCCCGAGATCTCGGTTTCAAACCTTCCCGTTCTGTTATGCTTACTAACTCAAAGGTACGCTTCTAGCATGTACAGTGTTGGGGATTAATTGAGTAACAGTAATTGAATTACTTGTAACGATTACTTTGTTAGTAATTTTAGCAGAATGCATTGCTTTTTACTCGTAAAAAGACCGTGAAATAATGGGGGCTGTTACGGAAACGTATGAAAAATGTAGGAAAACAATTTAGTTATTAGTATTTATTTAGTCAAAAAACAGTAAAAACTGTATGTGACGTATGGGGCAGAAGATCATCTGCGCACGCTTTCTTGATTTCTAGAATCCCTTCCATACATTTTAACTATAAATTGTTGAAATATGATTTTTTAAAACTAATAATAATAATAACAATAATAATAATAGTTACTTTTAAAAAGTGCGAATTTAGCTACATTTAAAAAACTAGACATTTTCGTTCCCGCTTTAAAAAACTTAAAACAATTAAGTGGTGATGAAGATAAGTTCTTCAATGCTTCTTAAGAAATCATTTCACTAGTGCTGGATATAGTAATTTCTTACCTCTCCAGTATTTAAATAGTCATGAAACTAATTCTACATTATCCAACACCGCAGAACATGTTCTTAAAATTTAGTACAGGTTTTCTCCAATGCAACTGTAGAGCGTCTGTTCAGTAAGTGCAAAGATGTACCTCCTGCGAAGAGATTAAGACTAAGTGAAGAGCATTTTAAGACAAAATTGTTTTGTAAAGTTAATGGTAAATTATTTAACAATATTAAGTAATGATAATTTTCATGTTTATCACTCTATACTTGTAATTGTAATTTTACTGATTACTGGCTGAGAATGTAATTTCTCTCTCTCTCTCTTCTCTCTCTCTCTGTATATATATATATATATATATATATATATATATATATATATATATATATACAGAGAGAGAGATTAGATAGATAGATAGGGTAGAACAACTAATTGATAACATCTCTCGTATATCTTCAACTGAGGAGCAAACATTCAAAACAGCGTGACATATCCACTTTACTCCTTTTCGATAAAAACGCAAAAATGTTATAGCCTCAAAATTATGAAATTATTGAGTACAAATATTTTATTTGTACTCAATTCTTAATTATGCAATAAGGATAGCTAAATATATTATTAATATAAAACCTAGGTATTCTATGTTTGGTTCAATTTTATTCTATGTTCAATTCTATGTTTGGTTCAATTCTATGTTTATTTTAAATTAAATTAAGTTAAATGTTTATCTACTTTGCTGTTAAAAATAATTATCTACTATGTAATATCTTAATATATCTGTAACAAGTATTGTAGCATAGTCTTTAGGCCAAAGACCCATCTTGATCAGGTTTTTTGTCCGTTTTCCCTGGTCCTTTGAGCAAATGCTGAGATGGCCCCTTGTTTTGCATCTGGACAATAAATGTAACTTCACTCGCTGCACCCAAGAAGATGCATGCAATTGTACTCCCCCCATATACAACATATTTGACTCGTCATACACGATTGTAATTGTATTTGTGACTCAATAAATATTATTATTATTATTATTTTAGAGCGAGATTTGTGTTGGACATGTCTCGTTTTGAATGAACACGAAAGACATATCATGCTTTGATTGAATGACAGCTGGACATGTCTTGATTTGAATGGAAAATAAATCCTTTTTATTGAAATTCATAAAATTATGATGGGAAAATTAACATTTATTTCTTGCATATTTTTCGTGCAGCTTTTTGCACAAATCAATTATTGCAAATTTTATTTTAAAAAAGTATATAATTTATTAATTATTAAGGTAAGAATATCTCACCTTAAACAATTTTATACAAATCCATTGACATGTTTGGTGGAAAAAAGAGCGCCTTCATTGTTCCTCCTTTTATCAAAAAACAATTATTTTTAGCATTTTTTTAAAAAAATATGTCAGGCTCCCTTACCTTAAGGTTTGAACGATTCATGTTTCGTGTTTTTTTTCTCGAAGTTACATTTATATCCAGAAGCAAAAAAAGGGGCCATCTCAGCATTTGCTCAATGGATCAGGGAAACTGGACGAAAAACCTGATCGGGATGGGGGTCATTGACCCGGAGGCTGTGATACAATACTTGTTACTGGTTGTTTAGATTTATACAGTCCAAATGGTAAATAAATCATTAAATATCACTGTTAAAATTAATGTTACTTTCCTTGTGATGCTCAGTATAGTCTCTAATTGTACAGAAACAGTTATGCAGCAGAAACTATTTCACTTTAGATTTAAACATTTCTATCGAATTTAATCGTTTAATGTCATCTGGAAAAGTGTTGTAAAATAATGTATACATGTATTGTGTGTGAATTTTTGTAATGAGCTGTTGGTACTGTCACCTGATGAATATGATTTCTACGTCGAGTGTTATAGTAATAGACATCGGCATTTTCTGAAAATATATTCTCGCCCTTAAGCAAGTTATTTTTCACAAAAATCACTGGTTCGTAAATCAATAGACCAGGTAATGGTAAAATTCCTAGATCAATGAAGAGAGGCTTACACGAATCACGTGGGTTAGGATTTGGTTATTATTAGTACAATTATTTTTTGTAATCTAAAAGTCTGGAAGCTATAAGGTGTATTTTCCCATAATATTATGCCATATCTCAGGCGGGAATGAACATTCACGAAATATACACAATGAGCAGTATGAATGCTGACTGAATTTGAAAGAATTCTGAAAGCGTGGCATAATGAAAGTTAATGTTGTGTTCAATTCATTTAAATGGACGTTCCATTTAAGGTTTGACTGAATTGAGGGACCTAAATATTTTGTTGCCTTAACATCAGTCAATGGACTTGTTGAGAACAAGTCAGTAGAGGCAGTTAGCGAGAGAGTGAACGGCGGCGGAACGAGAGTTATGGGAGTTAGGCCTCATTCAAAATGCAAACTTAAACGTAAACGTAACGTAACCGCAAAACCTACAAATGGGTTACTAAGCGAGACCGTTGACAATGCTTTGTCGTAACCGTAGACGTAAGTCCGTAAACTTAAGAGTTCACAAACTCCAAGTTTTTACGTTAAGTTTACATCGTAATTCTACCCAACACCAATCAGAGAGCAGCGTGGAAGGTCGATTTCAGATTGTGTTGAGGTAGTTTGCGGTTATGTCATTTTTCATTGTAATGTAGAAAACTAGTTTGCAAACAGTTTTGACTCGTGTAGTAAATTCATTGTAAGAATTTGGGCAATTTTTATTGTGACTTTAATTTGACATGCGAATAAACTAATTATGTTCGACGAATTACTCGTGAATTTTGTACGATAGAATCCTTGTTTATTCAATGAATGAAATGTGAGCACTTGCAGTAACAACAGCTACTCGCATACAGGTATATAGTATAAAGACAAATCGATAGAAATTTCGAAGAAAAAGCTAGAAACTGTGGTGGAAAAATCTTTCCACCGTGCTAGAAACGAATCGATCAAGTTTCAGTACGTTGAATTTTGATTGGTCCAGGCGAAACTTACGTTCCAGCTTACGTTCGGGAGTGCTTGTTTTTACATGTAAATTTTACGGCTACGGCCTTAGAGACGCAAAGGAGAACGGAACGGTGGCGTTGGGTCGGAGGCGTGAAAGACGTCGAAAACGTATTACCAACAGTGAGGGGGCAGATAACGAGGGAGTGATAAAGGTTTAAGTACGAAGGATATTGCGGTGAAGAATTCCCGATAGTGAAATGTGACATTAGTGCAAAAGATTGGACATGAGTGAGAATTAATTCCGGTGACGAGTGGCCGCCACATGGTCGACTGACTTTGGGTGAATAAACGGCAGAGAAATAGATAGTGTGCAACGTACGAATAAGCAGGCATTAACTGATGACTATTTGTAACAATTTATGGGGAGGCAAGAACATACAACTATCACACGATAGTTGAAACACCCAGACATCGAATTGCATCACATTAGGGGGAAGCTGGTAGGCAGCCGAGACAGTGGTTAGTTGAACGTTGTTCGGCGTAACGGTGATTGTCGGGCAGTGATGTGGTATCAACGAAGACTGGTCAAGAAGTGTCGTTGCAGAGAGTGAGGTTGAAGCAAGAGGCAATGTCGCCCGCGGATGCCGTGGAAAAGCATTCACTTTCTCTGGTGGTTGCAGCCAGCGGGCCGAGCGACCCCGAGCGACGCCGGACACGGCCGAGGGAACTACAGTACTTGGCAGCCACCCGGAGGGATACAAGTATTTCGAGGATCAGGTTTTTAGTAACATGTGAGGACATTGTAATTAGGATTAACGTTACTGAATTCAGGTAATAAAGGTACCAAAATAGGAGTAACTAAACAAGAAAAGTAATGTAAATAGAACTTTTGTAATAGTGTTTTTTTCTTTTTGTGTTACACGTGTTTTCTGTGTTTTGTGCAAATCCTCTGAGC
>BLKR01015515.1:0-65908 GCA_011170035.1 Teleogryllus occipitalis
AAGTTCATGCAAATGAAGTAAATGTAATGAACCGAAGAAATGAAGTTATTTTTCTCTTTGGAAAAATGTACATTTTGACAAACGACATTATTCATTGGCAACCAACAAATTCTCCATTTAACTCAAGAAGAGCGATAAAGAATATTTTTTGTGTATTTTGAATGAAATTCAGCCGCACTTTTGGTCTCTTAATTTCTAGGTAATCGCTGTTCCTGACCAGTAAGGCTAAAAAAAGTAATGATAACAGAAATTCCAAAAATCCGATATTTTTTCTGAAGATTTTTTAAAATTGTATCAGATGTTACTTTAAACCAAAATCCATAAGTGATTTATTCATCCTTAACTACTTTCAAAGCAGAAAAAGTTTATTAAAACATCATATTTGAAATGTATCAATAAATTATTGTAATTTTATTTTTAAAAAAAGATACTGTATGTTTGAGGGGTCCGGTGCAATACTGCCCCAAAATCCTCCATAAAATCTTAAAATTTGAGTTATGTTTTCGTGCTCTTGAAACACTTCACTTGCGTCCACATTACGGAATAGTCTTATGTCACCATTATTAATAGATGCTAATTAGCATGATTTAGAAAAAAGCATTCCTCGTTTAAAGAAATTGTACAATTTTTTGTGGAATACTGCCCTAATCAAAAAGCACTTTTTGAAAACAACTGAATTCATCAAAAACTTATAACAATGTTACACAGTTTTTGAAATATTAAATTCTATTTAATAGTTGTCCTGAAATAAAAATAATATGGGGTATAATGGTTTTTACTAACACAACTTTCCCAACCATTTTAAGTCAGTGGGAAGTATGCTTCCCACTTAAAATGGAATTTTATCAATATATACAAAGCAAAAGGTTAATATTATTAAAACTTAAAATTAATCGATCATGTAAGTCTGTTAGTATATAACACTACTATAAATTTTTTATTGTTCTTCGTTTCATAAGCTTTTTCATTTTATTGTATATTGTATTGTATTTTATTTTATGAAAGTTGTTCAGTTATGTGAAAACGTTTACAAGAAATATAATATATTTTTAATATCAACTTTGTAATTCATATGTTTTTACTGAGTAATTGTTATTTTACAAATATTTAAATTACAATCAATTTTCAAATATTACAAATAATAGATTTAAATTATTGATTTGTAAAACATTTGATTTAAATTATGCCAGCTTTACGAACCAGTTTTTCGTGAATCCCTCACCCTTGTTCACCCCTAACAGATTGAATGTGTAGTGTACTGTATCTCTTATCTTGTGTCCGGAGAAATCTGCGGGGTTACTGTCTATATTGCCTCTGAATTATTCGACACTATCATCTCATCTCCACTCCCAACAGTTCTTTTATTAGTTTATTAGATTCTTATTACATCCGGGGTTCGAATCCATTAATGTTGTTAGCTTACTATTGTATGTCCTGAAAATAATATTGCAAATCCTCGAAGATCAAAGTTCTAGGAAACGGAAGAGATACCCTATTTATATCTTGTAATTCTGGTAATGGATCAACATGTTAGGAGACCCCATCAGACTTATCCACAGGGCTGCGAAATGTGTCATTCAGTTTGTTATTACTAGGGGGCGAATTTTAATGAAATGTCTTTTTCTTTTCACTTTAGAACAATACCATTTAGTATAGAAATTCATTTTATGTTATGACGAAAGGATATGACCCATTTTTATAGGTCATTATTTTGCATTTTTGTCGATTTCGAGTAATAAGTAATTTTTTACCTTTTCCCGACATTTTTGATGCATTTTTTTGCTGATTTCATCGATTTTAATGTTACTTTCTTCAAATAATATTTACGAGATGCCACAAATGTTCTTCACAGAATTACTTAATAGCCTATTCGATTTGTTCGCTCAGAAATTGTTTTGATAGCTGTTGGGAGTATGTAATTCTTGTGACGTATATCAGCGCCATTGCCGGTTTGGCCGATTTCAGGATAACTAAAGACAGATTTCCTGGCATAGAACAGTCCAAAACAAAATTTTGCTAGGTGAGTTCACTCGAACGAGTGGAAGAAGCCTCGATTACATCAGTAACGTATCCAACAGCTTTAGTTGTTCATCTGAACTGGTTTTGATAAGATTTTAACGTCATTATTCTTTGGTTTTAGGGCATTTTAAAGCATATTATGTGCATTTTATTGATCATTTTTGGCGACGTTTTAGGTCATCAAAATCCGCACCCTAGTTATTACCTTGAGATCTGGGGAAAATTAGAAATTCATTTACCTGATTGTTTTATTATCGGGTGCAGTGGCGTATGAGGTTGCTGCTGAAACCTCAAAAGACCACGAGGTCCTGACTTCCAGTCCTCACTAAGCGGATATTTGACCCTCCGGCTAAGTAATTTGGTCGAGGCCCGCCATTGTCTGGTTGAGAATTGTATTCTGATTGACCTGGTCCGTGGTTTTCACCGATTGTTTGTGATTCCGGGCGCGTCAACTGCTAAGGCCATTAGCCCCATCAGTGTAATGTATGTTTTTTGGGAGTTGGCGATGGTCTTTTCGTGCTGGATGGTGAGATTCGGCGCCGACGTACCGCCCGCTAGAGGGTTTTCCCCAACTTGGTATCCCTCATCAGCGAGGCCCGTCCCAGCCGGGAAAAGCTCTGAGCTCCCAACCGGTCTCTCGGCATGTGTGGCAGTGTAGTACATGTAAGTGTGTGGTAAGGGGTAGGACAAGGAATGGGAAGCTAAGATAGCGCGCGGTAAATGGCCCGTTTGTAAGGGTACTGCTCCGGCATTCGCCTGATATTGATTGAAGAAACCACGGAAAACCACTGATCAGAGCAGCCTGCCGCTAGAATTTTCCTGACAGTGATGGAACTCGACTCGATCTTGCTAGTTTCGAAAATTGTGCCACCGTTGAGACTCGAACTTAGGACCTTCCTCAATGACTAGTAAACATTATGATTTTGAATGCAAAGCTAGTAATAGTGTGGGTGCTAGGAACTAAAACATTGTAAATACGCGCCTAGGGTGTATTTTGACGGTTGTCCTGGTCGAAACCTTTGTGAACTAAAGTAAGTTTCTCGCGGTCATCCAAATTATCTTCAATGTCAACAATACAAGATAAAGGAGTTACGGGCATGGTGTGAGGAAAATATATTGCAGAAGTCTGTACAAATTAATCCATAGTTACAGTTTTTTAAACAGCGAATGGATTTGACCTAGTTGACAAGCTAGTGTCGAAAATACTGCCGCCGTCAGAACTCGAACCTAGAACATTCGGTCAGAGGCATTGCAGTGACATCAGTTGATGCCAGAACAGTACCTTAAACAACGGATCATGGTCCGCCTTCCATTATTCCTTCGTTTCCCCTATTGCTTTTGTGAAGCGCCGTGATAGTTCCATGGTGGCCGACCAGTGTTCCAACAGGCAGATACAGAGGAAATATTAAAAAAAAAAAAAAAAAAATTGGGGTAGGGGTCGCTGTTCAGGTTCATGGATATTATGCAGCCCCGAAAAAGTCGAACATTGTACTTAATTGATTCGTTATATTCAGTATGATTCTTAACGCTACCATTGATACGAAATACTGATTTATATTAACACATTTTATTAATAACACATTTCACTAATTCGTTGTGATAGTGGTCTAATGAAGATTATTTGACCCACCCTCCATCACGCCGAATCCGGGTTCCTTGTCTTGATCCTTGTCTGGGTGGTGTTGCTATCTCACGAGACCCATTGACTTATTGTTTTTCGAATTATCTGGGAAAATTCCATGGCCTGCTGTCGTCTAGAATAAGGGTTCCCTACGGGATTGATATCGACCCCTTGGGGGGGGGGTGAAATTATAAAGGGGGTCAACGAAGATTAAGTGTTCGACTAGGAGTCAATAGCCGAATATGAACAGAGTTTATCGAGATCCCATTTATTACGAAAATGCTCATTCCCATTCATTACAAATAATCCGCGGTTGGCAGGATCATGAATGTTCACTTAATTATGGTTTCAATAACATTGCTGTAAATATGCTATCAATCACATTTCATAATTTGTCTGCCTGGCTATACTGTGGTTTTTACATTGCTGTTTGTGAAGTAAATCAGCTGTTAGTGTCATCCAATCGGAAGGTTGAAAGTCACCATAGTGACGTCCCTGTAGTGACGTCAAGGTCCCGATTGGATGGCACCGTAACAGCTGATGAGAAGTCACAGACAGCATTGTAAAAATGACAGTATAATTCCGAATTACATGTAATCAATAATGGGTTCTTAACGTTAACATCTGAGAAGAGAAAGGGATTATGTTTCAGTAGTCGTTCAGTTAGGCGTGTCGAGAACGTTTTGGGTGAATCGGGAGTCATTCAACGTTATGTCACGATCTTAACTCGATGCGACGGAAATAGGGGCGTATCGTAGACGCAGCCTTATCGGAAACCAAACGGAAAGTGTCGCGCGGGGTAGCCGACCATTCATGGGAGATAAGCGTAGCGAGTTCCATGCTAGCGTTCCGGAACGCAATTGACTTGCGAAAGGTCAAAGGTTATCTCACCAGCTCCTGGGACGCCTTCCGTTAGCGAAGTGAAACAGATCCGATTTCGTGTGGATCGCTGCTCCGGGACCACGGGCAGTGTTGGTTTTCGGTGAATTGCGAGCGGACTGACTGAATCTGAGATTCACAGTCTGCTGCCCACAGGAATTTAATTAGAGTTTTTGCATTTCGTGAAGCATCTTAGCGTATACCATTTTTGAACCTCTGCACAGGAGCAATTCATAGCTCCGCATGCGCTGAGACTTAAAAGTAGTATACGTTAAGGTACTTCATGTTGTACAAAAAGTACTTAGTAATAGCGGAATCCGCTATTCCACTGGATTTAGATTTGGCGTATATCGAATGCTAATCGTCCATTCGGCGATGCTATATGGAATTTGTATCCAACTGTGGCGGCCATCTCTACATTTTCACCATGCAACATCATGGTGGTAGCAGTAATCAGTAAATATAATCATCTCTAGGTGTATATGATACATAATTTAATTTAATAATATATTAATAATATATAATTTAATGTAATAACATAATAATTATATAATATAATTGTATGTGCAGATCAGTTGTTGACGGACAGCTTTAGTAGAACAAATGTGAATCAACAGGATGTGGAATGTGGGAATTTAGCGCACACACTGCCACCACAGTTCGCAACTACTTTCGTTTAGAATAGAACGTGCAAAAACTCTCTCTAGACATCTCGCACCATTGGTATCGTAGTTGCTTTACGTTAGGCCATGCAAATCTCTCTAATGACCCAAGATGGTTTCTGATGGTTGTATCGCATCCTAATGCGGCGGATTTCTAAAAGTGATGGAACCCTATCCAGATACGCGATTCTTGTAGGCATGGGCGGCGGTGTAGCTGTATCGTATGGGTTTTCTTCGAGGGTTGCGATGGTGGGTTTCCTGGGGGTAAGGCAATGCGCAATCACTGCGTTTATTAACGGTGAGTCATGATACGTGTCTGAGCGCATTCCAGGAGTGGTATATGATACTTCATTAGATTATTATGATGTAGTGACGGTGGGATGCGGGTCAGGGGGAAATAATGTTTCTCGCGAACCTGTTTTACGTTAATACTTCATGGAGAGAATGGAATTCGCATTAGTATGTATGCTGATGCAGATTGGTTTCTATTACGTGATAGCAAAAATGTAGAGTTTTTATATCTTGCCAATCACGCTCGTTGGTCCCTTTATTTATAATTCAACAGGTTGTAGTAAGAGAGAGGGATAGTTTTATTATTCTCTCCCATATATCACATGCAATTTTTACGGATTCTTTCGAAGTTAAATCAAATTAAATCCAGGCTACCGGGTTCAAGGCGTACAGTACATTTCACAGGAAAATGTTTGTTTCGTCAAATAGTAAGCGCGAATGGCTTGTGAACAGTTATTACATACGGAGTCGAGAAACTCATTCTCCTTGCAGTCTCCCCCAACATTCGAGAGACGTCCGTATACACTGTCATGGCAACTCCGCTATAGGAAGAAGTCAGCGAAACTGAAAAAAATTGCCCTTTTCGCATTCAGACCTTGCTAAGTGGTCGGACCTTGATTACCCCTTTCGTTCTTCGGTAGACCCGCTGGGGTTGTGAGATGCACGGCGCGGTAGTGCATTTTCACCATCCTCAAAGGATGACTTTGTCAGATTCGGATCAGCAGTCTCCGCGTATTGTGAACCGGCGCAATTTACAGTGACTCGTGAATCCTCGCTTGTTAACCCTGGCTTTGTTCCTTTAACCTTTTAAATCGACGGCCCTTTAAAATATAGAGAAGATAGGCGTTTCTTTGGCACTGAATCGCTTTATTGGAAGCTTCACACGTTGCGTTCAGTTCGTCGGTGCCGCTGTGATTGGCGCGATTGGACGCGATGTACATGCGTTGATTGCATTCAATCGCTAAACGGATAATAGGTATGCAGTAAACGTTGAGGGGGCGCTGAATCGTATAGGCGTGCGTCATGAATATGGTCTTCCTTTGAAGAGGATGGGCAGTCACTGCAGAACTAACTTAAATCGACATCCTCTTTCATCAACTTCGGTTTTTGTAGTTCTTATTTGTAAATACTTACCTTTAAGGTTTTCGCTACCCTCATACGGTTATCCTTTCCTCACTAACTCTTTTTCGTGTGTCTCACTGGGTGGGCCTTTTTTGCTCGTATTGGGCGCACACTTCGGGGGATCATTGACCGGAAGGTCTTATGTACAGAGTCCCAACGGGGCGGCATTTCGTCACTAACTACATATAGATGGCTACTTTCTGGGAAAGATGGAAAACTGCGGAAAATCAGTGAATTTCATTGCTCTGGAAAGTGATGGGGGGGGGGAATCAGGGAATTTGTAGAAGAATTGTTAGGAGTCTGGGAAACTCTTAAGAGGATTATAAAAAAGAAGACATTATTCCTTAAAAAACATTAGTTCAGCGGTTTTTTTTTCGCAATTTTTATTTGGTGAGAAAGTTTTGTTCATGGTACTTTTGTCACTGCAAAATCAGACAGCTGACCAATTAGTATCAAGGTAGCTTTAATATTTTCTTTTAGTATGACATTTCAAATCTTACTGATAAAAAAATTGAAATGCACTGTAAATTCTGGAACAGTCAAGGAAATGTATTCCAGAAAATAAGTGGCCACCATGAACATAGCTGGATCAGACTCGGCCTCTGTCTGAAGGAGAATTCTTGCGGCCAGCTGCTCTGATCGGGAGTTTTCTGTGAACAAGTGAAGCAGTAGTACCCTAACAAATGGGTCTCGGACTACGCGCGATCTTGGGTTGCTCATCCTTGTACACTCCTCTACCCTTAACCACATATATACACTACACGATCACACATGTCGGAAGACCAGCTCGAAGTTTTGGAGCTTGTCCCGGCTAGGGTAATACCTGGAGGAGGAACACTCGTAAACCAACGTGTATATGGGCGCCGGTTGTCACCTTCAAGCAGGGGAGGATCACCGCCATCTCTCGGGATATAACAAGCACTACGCTAACGGGACCAAAGACATTAATTGGCGCACTCGATATCAGTAGGGAGTTTGTGCATCTTCGAACGTTAAAGCACAATCGATCTTTTGCGCATGCGCAGTTGCAAGTTTCGCATCACTTTTGTGCGTATGAGCACACGCAGATCTATATGGCGTGCTCAAAGTCTCTAATACTCAATCAGTCACTCAGGGGCACTTGTCACGTGTGTTGGATTTTATCAACCTGTGACCCTCGTTGCTCTCTCTAACGTCGACTGATGTGTGATTGTTTTGACCGCTTTTAAAACAGTTGAGCGATGTCGCAAAGCTCACCGCTCCGCGAAGTGTATTCTTTCGTGAGCCAGATAAGCCGAATGCCGTCTGTTGATTCCTCGAAGTGTAGTGCGTGCAGTTGGATTGATTGATGATTGATTAGTGTTTTCGGGAGGGTTAACTGCTGATGTTATTAGTCTCGTAAGTGAAGTGCATGCTTTATCGCGGGAAGTGGCGTTGATCTTCCCCGTTGGATGACAAGATCCGGCGCCAACCTACCCTTTGGCAACCAGCGATCTTCCACCAGCGAGGCCCCGTCCCAGCCGGGGGAAACCCTAAGCTCCCGACCGGTCACCCGGCTTGTGTGGTAGTGTAGTGCGTGTTAGTGTGTATAAGGGGAGAGGATATGACAAGGAAGAGAAGGAAAAATTTCGCGCGGTCCGTAGCCCGTTTGTTAGAGTAATGCTTTGGCATTCGCCAGGTGTTGATAGGTAAAACCACGAAAAGCAACCGGCTGCTAGAATTCTCCTCCAGACAGCGACTGAATTCGACCTAGTTGACAAGCTAGTGTCGAAAATCTAGCCACTATCGGGACTGGAACCTATGACCTCCCGGTCAGAGACACTGCAGTGACATCACTGGTGCACTGAGCCACCTCTCCCGGAGAACGCACTTTCTATACATTGTACCAATGGCTTCGTGCCTGTCTACTGGGCCGCGGCAGTATAGAGAGACCGCGTTGCCGCGCCTTGCTGTCCCCTGCCACGTGCACATTGCTTGATCGTTCGCGGTTCTAAAGCGAATACTGTACTCCGATTTAAATACAGTGGCACTTCGAGGTCACGAATTGGACGGAGAGGAGGGCATTGTCATCCAATCGGGAGCTTCGTTATGACTTAAATTTTTGGCGGTGCCCTGCTATTGGGAGATACCTGTTTTTTGAAGATGTTGCCATGAAACCTACACATTTGAAGTTGCAGGAAAATATGACCATTAACAAAAACATGCAATTGCATGAACTTCCCAGCTCTAATGATGAGTGTGCTTGTCACAAAAAACGGAGATCACTTTACCGAGGAAATTTCTATCAAAATCTAAAGAATTGAAAAGGCGTAGCTGCGCGTAGAACAGTGTTTCTTGCTAGATGCAAACCTGTTTTGAATCATCGCGTATTAATTGCGCTGATGAGTAATACCAATTATCGAATGGAAGTTCTTCAGGAATTGCTGAAACCCAAGTGATATTGAGTTGTCACTTCTCAAAACGTACGCGCAATTTACAGAAGAAATGCAAATTTGTATTGTGTGGAGCTTAAACTTGCGATGTTTTTATTGTGAGATGCTTAAACCTGCGATATTGAAACCTGATTTCAAGATTATTCTAGGTATTTTCATGTAATGGATTCTCTTTGTAAATGAAGTATTTGTGTGAGTGACGTTTGATTAGGACAATTGGGTGGTTTATTCTCCTTTGCCTGAAAGGACAGATTTTCTATTAACTGTTCTCAATGTTATCTTGCCTGATATAACTCTTCCTGTTTCCACGAAATTAGCTTTGTATCTAGCTTAAAATCTACCCTGCCTTAAAATCTAGCTTTGTATCTACCTAACATCCGTACCCCACATTACACTCTTCAGTTACAAAACAATGTTTAAGAATTTTCACGAAAATGAAAAACATTATTCATCCTTCTATAATATTTCTAACCTTTTCCTTTGCATTTAACGATTTAAAAAAAAATTCTTACATTCCTTTATTCTTCTCTCTAGATTATTGAATCTCAGCGTACAACAGAACGCATTGCAATTTAACACATGAGGTTACGTAAGTGTACGACTTTACCACCTGACAGTATTTACGTATGACACACTTCTGCCTTAGAAAAGCAAATGAGGGTTCCAGGATTTTCAACCCTAGCTACATAGCTAGGTCGCATTCAGTCGCTGTCTGGAGGAGAATTCTAGCGGCCGGCTGCTCTGATCGGTAGTTGTCCCTGGTGTCTCCGATCAACTCCAGGCGAATGCCGAAGCAGAACCCTAACAACAGCGCCACAGACCGCGCGCGACCAGTCCTTCCTCTTCTTTGTTCCACCCTCACCATCTAGAAGGGGAAGAACATCTTCTTCGCCACCTCCCTCCCTGAAAAAAGATAATTAACTCACAGTTCATGAGACTAATGACCGTAACGCTTCACGCGCCCGGGAAAACGGAGAGAATCAATCAGTCTTTTTGAAAGTATATGTTACCACTTGGAAATATTCTATGAGAAGGAAATTATTGCTATCGCGTAATTATTTTGACTAAAACACTTTGTGTTGGTTTTGAAATGGAAGTATTGGGCAGTGGGTAGGTAAACGGAACTACAAAATCTTTGCATTTGTTTGTTAATCGCATTTGGCAAATTGTGAAAGTGATATTACTTGGAATTTTGACTCTGTAGTGTCAACGCAAACGGGAGAATGTTTCAGCTATTGAGAGAAAGCGGTTGCCACTACATATTTTTCCCGTGTAAATGAACATCACAAACATTTCGAGCCATTTGTTACAAGCCATTCTCTCTGCCTGAAATTGAAGGTGCGCGCGTCCTCTGTGAGAATTGTTAGACGCATCGGGGACTCGAAGCTGCTCGCTACCTTCAGCGTCTCTGTCAAGGCCTGCGCCGACACCTCCCCGAATTGACCAGTAGTCATCACTCAAAATTCGCTTTAGACTGTTCCACGTTCGGTCGCTGCAGTAGAAATCCCGAGCATAGACTGGGTGTTTCAACGTAGGGCTTCCCAGTCCCTGAAGCCCAAGTGGTGGATCATAATCTGTTCTGTGTTGTTCTCCACGCCCTAATACAAATTAAAGACGTCGTTTTTTAATGTTTTGGCATTTAATGTTCAAAAAGTGTTGAAGAGTACATGTGATGACACAGGGACTCGGAGCTTATGTGCCCAAGAACGCGTTTCTCCGGTCGTAGGTCCGAATCTCGCGTAGTGTGTGTGGATGTTTTCAGTTGAATTCTTCATTCTCAGTGTACCAAGTATCTATCCCCTAATTCCCATCCCCACCTTGGCAATTAGATGTTATGTAAATGTTGAAGGGCGAAGCCGGAACTTCGCCTCTCGAATTCGGAAATGCAAAGCACTGTGTCAGCTAAGTTATCTAGTGAAGTTAGGTTAGGTGCTATAATGTAGTGAGAAATTTACGTCTAACACGATGGAAGTTGAAAACATATGTCAATATCCTTAGGAATTTGCCATTAGCAATCTTATTCTTGTTTATTGCATGCTATGTGCTGTTCCTGGACACCATAAAGTTCATTATATAGTCTAGTCACCTCGTGTTGGCTATCGTCAACTTCACAGGACTACTCTGAAATATATTTCCCGTTTATTCACTTGTTTTGAACGAAGTAAACAGTATCCGGCTAATTCGCGAATGAACCAGAGTCGGATATTACCTTGAAAGTACATATTTGACGGGGATGTGCTGTCGAGGCATATAAGCGTCATAGTTGTGAAGCCGGGGGCTCAATAACTCAAGTCGTTGAATTAGGATGCTGGAGTCGGAGTGTGGGCGCTACAGAAGGCACAGGGGGAAATGGACGATATTAGGTACACATCACTTTAGACGTCTCGTGAGTGGAGTCTTCGGGGGTGTCTTTCAGCGCCTACATCAACGCTTACAGCTGTATCCTTGCAGGAACCGACAGAAGCTGCTGCCAACGTTCTTGCCCATGCGCGCCTTGTGACGAAGACCTCGATGCTTCATTGTTCTTGAGTTGTGAGCGTGCTATTTTCTGGCTCCGCATACCGTTTTATGTGCTTTTGTTCACTAGCGTGCTGCTGCGGGCCAGTAGTGAGCCGCGTGAATGTCGTATTTCCTACAAGAGCGCGAAATCGTTTCAATGTGGCAAACGTTTGGCAGAGCCGCACCGGGCGACTGCAGCGCCCGATAATCTTGAAGTGTGCATTTCGTGCCCTGATCCACTGGAGAGGTGGAGGCCCCGTGGTGGCGGAGCGCCGTCCACAAGCCGAGGCGTTACGCAAGCGTTGTGCAAGCGGCGCCCCGCCCCTGCTCGACCTCCCCCACCGCTCCCTCCACGCCCAGCACCTCACGAGGGGCGTCGCGGATTCAGACACTTCCAAGTCACAGTTTCCTATTGTGTTGGGTAAGATTAGACCTCTTTCCCTTTTACTCCAGTGGATAAGTCAATTAGCTAGCAAAGCTGAGGTACAAGATTTTATTGTTTTTATTTCCTTGATATTGTTAGTAGTAAAAATAGAAAATCCTATGTTTTCGTCCTCGAAAAACTTCGGGAAAATATTTCGGACCCCTCCCCCCAAAAAAAATACTCCAAATTTTCGGGCATGTTTTGGGTTTTGTGTGATAAGTTTGTAGTGGTTGATCGTAGGGCTAAAAGGGTTATGTACAATCTTAAAAATCATCAAAGTATCTGCAAATTTGCTTTATAATAGTAATTTATGCAATTAGATCATAATGTTAAGCGTTATTGCATGAGTACATGTTTTGAAAACGAGTGACGTTAGGTTAGAGTTTTCAAATTTGTACGAACTTTCTTGTGACTTCTCGGGTATTTGACATCTGTGCGACAAAACTCTGGTCGTCTGTTCCGTTTACCACTACCTTTCCAAGATTCTCTCGTTGCTATTGGCCGAAAGTATGATGACGCAATCATTCGTGCTGAAAAATGCTAATATGTCATCCTTTGTGCCGTAAAAAGCCCTTTTATGAACGATTTCTTGCAGCAGAAAATATCGTTTATTTTGTCATGTATTAAAGTAGTTTATTATATTCGACAATTATATAAAAGATTATTTTTCTGAACCAAATAGTAAGAGAGCTACGAGGTTTTAAAATTCCACTTAATTTTCTTTTTTTATTTTGAAGTTAGCCTCTACGATCATGGGCAGCGTACTAGCTTCCCGTGGTCCCAGGTTCGATTGTCGGTCGAGATAAAAGTAGAGTTGTAGCTTTCCTTTAAAATCGTCCCAGTTTCTGTAGCTGTGTGACGAAGAAAAGCTCAAGCAAGCGGATCTTGCTAGTTACGGTAAAGAGAATACGTTATGTTCGCCTCGTGTCGCTCTTATCCCCAAACATAGGAATTTAACTAGGCCCAGGCATGGGAGACACCGGTCGAACTACCAACTCAATAACGCCAAATACATACATTCTGAAGTTGCCCCAAAAATACTAGTGGTCTCTCTAATGTAGTTTTTATGGGGTTCCTAAGGTCATTATAAATAAAAAGCGATTAAATACCAATGTTTCTAATTCTTATTGAGGTTAAACTCATGTTTGAAGGTTCTGGTGAGAGTAGAAATAGGCGTATACGTTATGCCAATTAATACAATTTACTAGCAACAAAAGCGTTTCAAAACAATGAAATAACGTTCGTTTTCGAACTCCTTAAAATCTATTTAAATGCTATTGCCAGTTGGTCAGTGCTATTGCCAATTGTCAGTTGGTCGTGCGACCAACTGACATGGGGTTAAACTCTTCAAGCATGTTTTATATCAGCTCGTTTTTGAGTGTTTATTTGTTGCACATTCACAATTCAGGTGGATGAAAATGGTTCTTGGGGAGGATAGACGAGTGACCATCCTTGGGATATTCTCGAGCGCGTGTTAGCGTCACAATTTACCGGCTATCGTGTCACACGTGCCCTGTTCCGGAAAATGAGACTCGTGTGTTTGATTATGCAATAAATATATACGCGGCCTAATTAACGAGTCTCTGTTAATTAACTGTTTGAAGAACATAAAAAATAAAATTAGATTATATGTTAAAGTGCAGTTGTGCATTTTCCATAATTCATGTGCAGTTGTCGAATGAACGTCACCACAGGAAACTTGTGTTTGTTTGAAGTTGGATAGGGTGTAACTTCCTTTGCCCATTTGTTGTCACCGGTGTTGAAAATTAACTTATCACTGAACCAATGTCGCATACCTAGAACCTTCTTTAATAATTTTTAATTTGACGTGAACTTGTATTTAAACTCTATAATCGATTCTACCATTAAATTATCTTAATAATGTTTGTTTATAAGACAGGTTTTTAATGATCATTGCATTTGTGAATTTGATTGAACTACTTTGTATTATATGTATCATTTATGTATAAATGTTCCTGGCTAATTTATTTAAAAAGGAATAATATTTCTTACAGAAATTTAGGTGATCTAATGCAACCTTTTTTAAATTTTCCTATAATAAATTAGGTACTCTTGAGTTATTCTGTTGACACTGTCTATTTACAGGCAAATATTTAGTTGTATTGCATTAAATATTTGTTTGTTTTGTTGCAAAGGTCACAGGAAACAGACAATACACTTGAATTAACAAGACAATTTCGTCATCGATTTTGCAGGAATGGAATAATGAGTAGGCCAAATAAATTTCACGTTTTATTATTTGGTAGTTTTAATCTCGAAAGTACCACATACATTATTTACAATTTTCAAAAAAGTAACAAACTATTATTATTATTATTATTATTATTATTATTATTATTATTATTATTATTATTATTTTTATTATTACTATATTAAAATTACCTTCCGGGCGGGATGGCCGTGGTCTGTGGGGCGTTCTGTGCCCAATCTTTTCGTCTGCTACTGCGGCACACATCCTCAGTGGCTTCATGCAGTGACTTTTCAGAGCTCTCTGAGCAGTTTGAAAGGACACTGCGTGTAGCCATATTAGCAACTGAGGATGTCTGCTGCAGTAGCAGACGAAACGATTCGGCACAGAACGTCCGACAGACCACGGCCATCCAGCCCGGAAGGTAATTTGAATAGTATATCCAGCCATGTTAGTGTCTCAAGGAGGCCCTTGATTTGTACTTTCTCGGCGTACTTCGTAAGAAGAGAATGTATTGTAATCTTGCGACGAAAAAGAATTTTCTACAGAAAAACTTTTATTGCCGAGTCCTGGTAACAAAAAAATGGAAAAATCTCCTTCCTACTTGTAGTAAATGCCTTTCCCTAACACGTGATGTAGTCAGAATCCATGTTTTGTGGGTCCTTGACACCGAAAACTCAATTCAAGTTAAAACGTATGTCAGCCCTTCTGTGTCTATTTGTCCCTGTGTGGTCAGCGCCAGCACCAAGACCGTTCAAACGGTTTTCTCCATAAATAATTATAATAATAATTATCCATAATTCTCTTCTCCCATCGATCTCAACGAACTCGAGGCACTGCAAGTTCCGGGCAGATATTTTGATTTGTGTGTGTGTGTGTGGGGGGGGGGGGGTACTTTACATGTAGCCTCAACATTTGCGAAATTATCTCCAAAAGGGTTCCAATGTTTTGTATTAAACTTTGTTCACGGATAGCGTAAACGACGCTTAAAAGAATAGCCGAGGTTTTATTTTAGCTAAAATCCCTAGACTTTCTCGCAATATAGTTTTCTAATTTCCTTGGTGTGGTCTGGCTTTAAGGTTTTGCTCCATTCTCTGGCCAGCTGCCATCTATCGTCGCCCAAAGTACATTTTTTTGACATTTTCTCAACTTTTTGCTTCTCTTGCTCGTCCTAAATAGATATTTTTATTGAAAAATTTGAAGCGGTGTTTAAGAAAATGGCGATTAAGCATTACTGTAAATGCGAAATTTGAATCTCTTTTTCACAGGAATCTATTGAGTTTTCGATAAACTTCATTTGAAGTCCTTCCACTCACAATTGTAATAATGCATACAAATATATGGAAATGTCCATATGAACGGAGTGAGAGGTATTAAAAAAATTACATTTGTGTAATTTAAAAAAACAACAAATGAATTCACTAAAATGAACATTACGTCATATTAAACAGAGCACATAGCACTATCTATTAGAAAAATGTGAAGAATAAATTTTTAGCCATTTTTGAGAAAATAACGTTTGAGCGTTTCTAAAAATGCGGAATTTTGAGCTCATTTGTACAGAAAATGGTTGAGCTTTCGAGAAACTTTATTTGACATTATTTAAAGGTCATGTACTCACAAATTTAATAATTTGAAGAAATTACCTTTAATGTAAGTATTACCGAAATGAAAGACAGGTCAAACAAATTTCATATTTAAAATTTTTGAATGAAAAAAAAGAATAGAGCAATATGGAGTTTATGTCATGTTCTCGGGTTCGTTTGGCACTAACCGTACCAAAAATGTAAAGAAAAAATTTGGAGTCGTTTTTGAGAAAATCTTGTTTTTGTAATTTTTTAAAATTGCAAATATTGCACGCATTACTGCACGAAAACTACTAAAATTTCCGAAACAATGTACATGACCTTATTGAAAGAACTATTTATGCACAACAAATTTCATTTGAAGGGAAAATCTCTGTCTTCAATTTTGTAGTTGTAGGAAGATGCTGAAAAAAAATTCAAACTTTTGCAATTTTCGAAAATTCAGAGTTAATGGTGGAAATTGGAGCTATGCCACTTAAATGCATTTTACTCTATTCTTACAAGGATTATAAAGAAAATAATTGGACCCGTTTTTGAGAAAATTTTGAAAATGTCCGGAGGCGTTCATATAAAATACCCCAAAATTTGAAAGAATGTTTTTCAAAATTTCACGTCAACTAAAGCTAGATCGACATAGGATTCTTTAATTTGGAAAAGATCGTACTTGTGGTTTAGGCGCTAGTAGTGTTCACAGATCGACAGACGGCCAGACAGACACAGACGGACGGACGGACGGACGGACGGACGGACGGACGGACGGACGGACGGACGGACGGACGGACGGACGGACGGACTGACAGACGGACAGACGGACAGACGGACAGACGGACAGACGGACAGACAGACCAGACAGACAGACAGACAGACAGACAGACAGACAGACAGACAGACGGACGGACGGACGGACGGACGGACGGACGGACGGACGGACGGACGGACGGACGGACGGACTGACGGACTGACGGACTAACGGACGGACTGACTGACTGACTGACTGACAGACGAACGGACGTTTTGCTTCCAATTGGTTTTTCGGCATCAAGGACCCACAAAACAGGGATTCTGGTAACACCATGTTTTAGAGGGTTTTTTCTCTTAACTTAGCAACTGGTGTTATGCACTGTTTCCGTAGCAGAGCCCGGCAACGAATTTTTTTCCGCCGAAAATTCGCCGTTTTTTCGCGGAGCATTACATAACTTTCTCTATACTACGTATATACACGTACGTATACGAGAAAGTAAAAATACACGAACGTATTTTTTCTCCAAGTCGTGACTGTGACCCCGTGAAATAATTGTTTCCATAACGTAAGCGCCCAACAAACCTTTTCCTGAGAAAAGGCAATAGTAACGGTGGAAGTGGGGCCTTAAATAGAAAGAGCAAATATCCGCTCCGCTCTGTAAGGTGTGCCAAGTCATGGTTTTAGGTTAAAACTTGCGCCACGTCACTTTTTAGTGGAACTGGGTGTTTGTTTCTTCCGATGAAATTTGTTCTTTAATTAATATCAGGCTTTTTTACTTTCTCGTATATGTACGTACATACATATGTATATACGGAGTACTATTCGTAGTATAGAGAAAGTTATGTAATTCTGGGAGGCAAACCGGTAATTTTTCGACAGAAAAACTCATACTGTGGGGCCCTGATACACAATAAGTGAATAAATCCTTTTCTAGAATGCAATAAAGCACACCCTCTAACTTTATGTAGTCAGATTTCAGAAATTGTAGGTCATTGATACCGAAAAAGTGTTTTTTTCCAACACGTCCCTCTGTTCGCGTGTCTGGTGCATGTGAACAAGACAAGCGCCTAAACTAGACAAGATTTTTTCCAAACTGAAAACACCCCTGTCGATTTGGCCTTTATCGAAGCTCTGCGATTTCAAAAAAAATATTCATTATTAGGGGACTTGACATGAAGTCCCTGAGACATTTTCTCAGAAATGGCTCGAGATTTTTTCTTTAAATTTCTTGTAAAAATATAGTGAAATACTTTTTATAAAGGTGACATATGTCTGATATTCACTGTTAACTCTGAATTTTTGAGAATGTAAAAGTTCGATTTTTTGGCGCCTTTTTACAAGTGCAAAATTGAAGGTAGAGATATTCCTTCAATTTTTTTCTCCATAGTTAGTTCTTTCATTAAGAGCGTGTACATTTTTTTTTGAAAAAATAGTAGTTTTCGCGCAATATTGCGTGCAATATGTGCGGTATTAAAAAGAACAAAAAGAAGAATACCTCAAAAACGGCTCCAATTTTTTTCTTTAAACTTTTGGTTGGAATAGTGTTAAATGTAAAGATGACATAAACGTCATTATGCTCTCTTTCATTTTTTTAAGAATTACAGAAATTTAAATGTTTTACTTGGTTTTCAAAGTTTTAGTCGTTTTCGCGCAGTTTTTAGTGAATTTATGCACCATATTAATAAATATTAAAAACAATATTTTGTCAAAACGGCTTCTATTTTTTTAACATTTTTATTCATATAGTGTTAGAAGCAGTGTAGGGACACAGTTAACTTAATATTTATTTGATTTTTCAAAATTTACATATTTGTATTTTTTTTAAATTTCTCTGACGTTAATGTTTACAATACAAATATTTCTTCTATTTTATTGCATTTGTGAGTACAAGGGCTTCAAATGATTCATGATGAAGTGTCACGAATACTCAGCTGAAAAACTCAGTCGAAAGTTTGCTGGGAAAAATGAGTTTAACATTGCGCATTTTCCGTAATGCTCAAAAGCCGGTTTCTCGAATACCGCTTCAAAATGTTTTCTCTACATTTTTTGTGCGGATATTGCTAGATGTACTGATAAACATGTTCTTCATAACTCTTCCATATATTCTTTCTTTTTTTCTCTAAAATCACAAATATGTAATTTTTTGAAATATTTTTCACATCGTGAAAATTTATATTATGGACTTTTTTAAGGTTGCCGCTTTTGTGAGTACGATTGCTTCAAATAATTTTTATGAACTTTCTTGAACTTCGATAGTTTTGGGTGAAAAGGAGGTTCAAATTGCGCATTATCAAATAAGCTCACCAGGCCTTTTTCTTAAAACGGCTTCAAATTTGTCAGTGAAAATGTATATATGGCACCAAGTTGTGCCCTTCTATAATAATTTTAGTCATATTTCAGTTCTAGTAGTAGGGATCCAAAAAATTGAAAAAAATGTTAAGACAAGGATTTTAGACCCCTATAAGTAACTAACAAAGCTCGCACAGACTAAAGAGAGTAGCAAACTAGTTCAAGAGAGACTGCATCATTTTAATAGCACCACTAGCTTGCTTTCAAGTGTAGATACTTATATTCGACATAAAATACGTAGAAATGAGAAAGTTATGTAATGCTGCGGAAAAATTATTTCGTGTTTTAGTCGGAAATACACCTTTGGGGGTTCCCTGATACCAAGAAAGTGTTTTTTTTTACGTTCGTTCGTCTGACTGCTGTCCGTCAGTGAACGACACTAGCTTGTAATTATTCGTTGCATTTTTCCAAAATGAGTAGGGTGCGGATTTCTATGATTTTGCATATTTTTGTTCGTTGATATTCAGTGCATAGCTAGCGAAATTTCGTGATATTTGTTTAGAATATGATGCTATATAAATGAATATGTTAGTGCATATTTCCTGTTCTTGCATATTCGTGTAATTTTAGTAATTGTATGTAATTAATTCGTGTAATATATTTGCATATTTCATTCAAATAGAGATTTATCTATAAAGCGTTTCATCTAATTATTTGTGAGCGATCATTAATTGGAAAGAGCATGACAGTTTGCATTCTTTTGTTTTCTTTAGATGACAAAATACTTGTGCAAATGTAGGATATTTCTTGATAGCATATTATTCAAACCAGTCAGAAGAAATACAAGTCATACAATTTACTTCACAAAGGTGGATATTTACTTCAATTTTTTCTCTCGCAAAGTAGGTAGATTATATTGTTTGCACAAAAATATATATTTTCATTCCGAGCATGCTTCTTCTAAATTTTATAAAGATATAGAGGAATTGATAATTTTAATTTCATATTAAAGTGCATATTTCAGAATGTTTAGGTCATAAATGCATATTTTTAAAACCATATTTCAAGATTTTTTTAGAGCATAAATATCCTTTTCCTAAAAATGAGTATTCCTTGGTCCATCAGGTCTGGCCTCCACTCGAAGCCCAGCGATTTGGATAAAGATTCTTTAAATTTTGGAAGTAGTTTACTTCAGGCGTGTGAAGGTCGCGGGCAAGGTAACAAGCATAGCAGTGCCCGCTGGAGCACGCGGGCACTGCGCCCAGAGAAATTGGCGCGAGATTTAAAGGAAGGATTGCACAAATCGCTCGGGAGTGGTGGTACGTCACTGGATATCTGGCCTCTGAGAGTCTTTTTGAGACTTGACAGTTATTGTCAGAAATTTAGATGTATTAATTCCCATTTCCCCTTTAAAGCAAAGTAGTTATCCATTAACATGAAATAATATATCAGTCTAATTTCAAATTCTCATTTGAAAGACCAGTTAAACATTTTGAATCGAAAGTATCTTGATTTTGTAATCGTGTTTACTTACGAGTAATATAATAGCATTAACTTTCTACATTCAGATTAGAACATTTAACAGACAAAGACTATTGTCTGTTATAGCGCAGTCCATCCGTAAGCGAAACGTGTTAGCATTATTTCACATCATTGCTAAATGGAATAAAGAAGTGAATGGAAAACAAGAAAAGAATTGGCCTTTCAAACATATTCCTGCCCCTTGGCAAAATGTTAATACAAGGCAGATTTAAAAAGAAGTTGACATGAAATAGTAATAATTAGTAAAGAATATACGCATTATTCAAGTTCCGGTAGTTTGACACAACAGATCTGGCAAACATTTTCGCATGGTGCCACTATACCGCGCCCCGTGCCGCTCCAGCTTGCACGTGTACAACACCCCTTTGTGGATTTAGAGGGGAAATGAGTGCGGAGTCGGGGGAAGTTGCCCGTGCCCGTAGGAAAGCCAGGCTTCCTGGGCGGTCAAGTAGCTCGTGCGGGCGCGGTTTGACGTTGGTTTACACGAAGCCCCTGGTTTACACGGATCCACTCAAAAATTACACAAATGTAATTTTTTTTAACTCTCTCATGTCGTTACCACACTGGTGATTTGTACACATTATTGAATTTGTTAGTACAGGTTCGATTGATGTCATATAGAGGTTCTCGAAAACTTTTCTGATATAAGGAGCTCAAAATGAGACCAAACTTGCACAGTTTTAGAATCGCTCAAACGAAATTTTCTCCGACACTTCTCAAAATTTTTCACTGAAAATTTGTATATAGGACCTGATTACCATCTTCTATAATATTGCTTTCAACATATTTCAGTTCTATCATTAGGAGACCGAGAATTCAAGAAACCGTGAAAAATGTTCTTGAGATGGTAATAGGTGATCTCTTGGAGGAAGGCCAGGCAAGACTAATAAACTATTCCAGACTAAAGATATTATAAAGTTTGTACCATTCTGAACGACCACTTGTTTTATTATATTTAAAAACGTATGTAATGCGTACGCATTTGGATATGATTGCAGTAACATTAACACATAACTAAACTATCCAATAAATACTGCAATTATAAGAAATAATAATAACAATTTTAATAACAATGAACACATTCATATCTGTAGAATTTTGTTTTAGGGTCCACGTACTTTCTATCCTCTGGGCACGATTTGTTTTCTTTTCACATTTACACATTAGTTTTTGGGAATAAGTTTGGTAGTGTAGTTTCAGTACAGAAGATAATTGTGTTGTTCCCTCTTACATAGGACTCCTTGTTCAGTTTCAATAGAAATAAAAGTACCCCTCTTTAAAGTTTCTCGTGAATATCAGCTGCTATTATTTGTTATAATTTTGGAAAGTACGTACGTGTAATTAATATCGTATTACCTCAGTAAGAGTAAAACTTGTCGCCTAATGATACTTGTATGTTTTTATGGGGTTTTTTGTTGCAATTCAATGTATTTCGTCCTTAATTTGCTCTTTCTTCCCATTGTTCGTAGCATGACAGATGTCGGGATGTAAGAAAAAAATCTCTGCGGAACAGAAGACCCAATTTTCACGTTTTGTTGTTCCGGAAGACCGTTACGCGCTTCTCCCATTAAAGTCGCGGGGTGTTTGCGGGTAGCACTGAAATTGTTAGTGTGCAGTTTGTTTAGCAGCGGGAGCGGGGAATCAGGTGGTCTGCACATGGCATATGCAGTGTGACATGGGGCTGGCGGTAATCAATAGCCTCTCTGCTCCTCTCCCCTCCGCTCGGGCGCTCGCGGCGGGACGCGACTCCGCCATGCGCAGTCACGCCTTCCTCCCCTTCGGCCCCAGCCGTCCCCCACCATTTACCCCAGCAACGCATCCGTTGCCACTCGACCTCACGCCCCCCACAGCGTCTCCATACCCGCCCTCCCCCACTCTTTTACCCCCAGCAACGCATCCGTTGCCACTCGACCTCACGCCCCCTTTTATCCACAGTGTCTCGTTACCCGCCCACCCCGCCCTTTTACCCCCAGCAACGCATCCGTTGCCACTCGACCTCACGCCCCCTTTTATCCACAGTGTCTCGTTACCCGCCCCCCCCGCCCTTTTACCCCCAGCAACGCATCCGTTGCCACTCGACCTCACGCCCCCTTTTATCCACAGTGTCTCGTTACCCGCCCTCCCCCGCCCTTTTACCCCCAGCAACGCATCCGTTGCCACTCGACCTCACGCCCCCTTTTATCCACAGTGTCTCGTTACCCGCCCCCCCCGCCCTTTTACCCCCAGCAACGCATCCGTTGCCACTCGACCTCACGCCCCCTTTTATCCACAGTGTCTCGTTACCCGCCCTCCCCCGCCCGTTTACCCCAAGCAACGCATCCGTTGCCACTCGACCTCACGCCCCCTTTTATCCACAGCGTCTCCATACCCGCCCTCCCCCACCCTTTTACCCCCAGCAACGCATCCCTTGCCACTCGACCTCACGCCCCCTTTTATCCACAGCGCCTCGTTACCCGCCTTCCCCCGTCCTTTTACCCCCAGCAACTCATCCATTGGCATACATTCTCACTTGCCCCCGCCCCCTTTTATCCCCATTCACTCACTCGCCCTCTCCCATCCTTTCATCCCCGGCAACTCATCAATTATCATACTCGGCCCCCCGCTGCCTTTTACCCCAGCACCTCATCCAATGGCACCCACTGGCTCTCCCATGGCTTCAGGGACTTACGCACTCACGCTCTCGTCTGCCTTTCCTCCCAGCACCCCACCTACTGTAATGCCCCTCCATCTCCCGCTCCTTTACCCCCAGCGACTCACCTGTGGCACTCCCACCTACTCATATGCTATGCTCCCGTACTCGCCCACCCGATTACTTCTTCCCCTCCCCGCACTAGCTGTCTCTTTTGGCCCAGGGTTTCGCTCTCTTTAACAGTCTGTTCGTTGCTTACGGCGTTGGAATTGTGGAGATGCAGTCAATGAACGTGGTACTTTGATTCTTGCCTTTATAATTAAACGTTCCTATGTTCTGTTATTCTCTGGAATAAATATCAAAGAAATTGCAAAAGAACAGAATGCAATATTCCAGCATACAGTGGACTTAAATCAGTCAATGAATTTTGATGTTTCATATTTTGGCGGTTTTCATCTATGTTGAATTCAGTCAAATTGCAAAGTTTTTTGATAGCATCTTAACCATTATCGGTAATAACACTTACTTTTTTATAATATTACGAGTAGGGTCCAATCATAAGCAAATTTTATCTTTCATCTGTCCCCTTTCTTCGTGTGCCTGTAACCGTTCCTCATCTTGGCAACGGCTCTAACAACCCGTGAAGGCGTCCGGTGATTCGTCAGGACTGCACTTGGGCGAGTACAGGAAGCTAATTCAACCATGGGGCGGTTTTGTATTCGTACGTGGATTTTTCTCCACATAGTTATGGACTTTACGTTTCAAGTACAAGGCGAGATTTCATTTTAAAAAGGGGTATAGTTTTATTTTTTTATATTCATTTCAATTAACTAATATTGTAAAAATCTTTTTTCAATTAAAACACCTGCTGAGGGGGACCAACAACCTCCGAAACGTTGTGATTATTATAGAGTTTAATAAATTAAATAAATTTCATTTGAATAAGTTAAGTGGCATGACAGGATTAACTATTAGTTATGGTTGTCCAAAATTAAATAGGAGCTGGAAAGTTATACATCATAAAGAAACAACCAAAATCAAAATTTGTATCATATAAATTGAAGAAATGTAAAGTGATTGGTAAGCGATACCTGGACGAAATATACCAGTAATATCTGCGACATGCCACGAGAGGCTTTGGTGAGTACATCCAAAATATTAAAAATGGAGTAAATATGTCTAAAGAGAGACTGTAAAGCTGTCTACAGCGTTGACTTCTGCATTTCTCTTCGTTGCGCGGCAGTTGCCACCGCCCCTCCACTCATTCCCGCCTCGCACCGCACCGCACCGCACCGCATCACACTGCTTCCCTGCCCCGCCCCGTTCTCCCCCGCCGCGCCGAGCCCCGCCCCGCCCCGCCCCGCCCCGCCCCGCCCCGCCCCGCCCCGCCCCCTCCCGCCCCGCCCCGCACCGCATCACACTGCTTCCCTGCCCCGCCCCGTTCTCCCCCGCCCCGCCCCGCCCCGCTCCGCCCCGCCCCGCTCCGCTCCGCTCCGCGCCGCCTCGCACCGCGCCGCGCGGCGGCCGCGAGAGCCGAGAGCGCCCGCCCCGCGCTCCCAGCGAAATCGTGATGGGCCGAGGCCTGTTGCGCGCGCCCGCGCTCTCGGCGACTGACCGCCGCCCCGCCCCGCCCTCCTTCCTAGCTCCTGAGGTCTCGCCTCCGTTCTTCAGCCTCGCTGCCGTTCCCAATGCAAAGGGGGCTTCAGTGCGCTGCGGCGACCAAGGTACTTTTCCTACCGCATTACCTTCGCACAACCGTTTGTGATTGTTGTATCACTAACGTTGAAACTATAAGCGTTTCATGTATGTCCTTTGGTAACGACGATGATTTTGGAGTAGGTCGTTCAGAGCTTCAAGATCCACGTTTATCACTTTCTGTTCTTGAAGAGCGAACCTCCGAGCATCTAAGAAACTTTTTGCTTGATTTCCATTATAACTGAAAATTTACTTCTTCAAAAACACTGCCATTAAACGAACGCGTTGATACTACTTTCTTCAGTTTCTTCATAACGCTCACTGTTCTCACTTCAGTTAGACACATCGCTAATCTAGAAGCTACGGTTTATAAACAGCGCGCCAGCTGCTGTACCCCGATCTGTGCACGAAGCCGTGAGTTCTTTCGGAGTGTTTGCGTCGTCGCGTTTTTTTGGAAACTGCACGCACATTTTGCATCCTTCCACAGTATTATTTCTTTGATTAAGAATAGCCTTCCAGAAGAAACAAAAACGTACGACATTCCAACGTTTGATAGGAAGTTCGGTAAATAATAGGGGAGACCTTCAGGCGCGTGAACACAAATGACCACTTGTCGGTCCTCTCGGGCGAGACACGTTGCTACGTCCCCTCTGCAGGACCAAAGTTACGTCCACAGACCTTCACCGTAGGGAAATCCGAATCCGTTTCCTGAAGAATCTCCTGAGGAGTGAGGATGCCCTAGGACCTTGGTTGAGGCTTTGGTGGAGGATAGGAAGATCCGTATGTTCTTTGTAGGAGATACCCCACATCGTTAGTGAAATGCCCACCAACCGAGGAACAGGGGTTGCCACTTGGGAGGTGGTTGGCGCGATGTGGTTCGTATTCTGGAGAGAGACGCCGGAGTGGAGGGCTGTTGGGTGCACAACCTCGAGAGAGGAAGGTCGCGTGGAAGGACGTGCAGAATCTGCACCCTGAGAGGTGCTCGCAGCTTCAACACGAAGGAATACCTCTTGGCTTGCACATAAGCGCCGGGAAAAGGTTCTAACCGGATTAAGGGTGATTCCGGCCTTAGTTTGCAATACGACTCGGATATTTTCTACATGTTTGGATGTAGAAAATATTATTATTTTCAAAAGGTGAGGCTAAAATATCCACATGGTAAGTACTTACACCGAAAAACAGTTTCGTGTTTAAATTAAGAAAACAACCAGTTTATGGTATTTATTTTATTTCTTTGCTTCTGATATGAATTTCGCCTTAATAATTGGTTAAAAATTGACTTTTAGATGCCTTTCAATTCATAAATGGCGTAATAAATTGATTAAAATCTTTTTTCTATAAAAATGTTAACAAAAATTAACTCATATTTTGAAAATAACAATATTTTCTACATCCAGACATGTGGGAAAAATGTGAATCGAATTGCAAACTAAGGCCGAACCCCCCCTCCCTTATCCAGTTGGAGCCTTTGGCGGCTAATCTGAAACAGAAACAAGTATAGCCTTTCTTTGGTGTAAATGATGAGCGAAGAGTGTACATTTGAAATGTCACGCCGCCGAGAGAGTTTTAATTTTCCTCAAAATCCGCTCACTTCTCTGGAGAGGAAAAGCAAAGGGCAGGTCCAAGGAACGGAAGCTTCGAAAGTGCTTTGCCACGAGGCCACCAGAGCGCGCGCAGCCCTGCCCGCGCCGAAGCGAGCGCTCCACCCGCTTCCCCAGTTGTCGCGTTTCCGAGAAAGATGGCGGTTTTTGTATGTAAGCCGCTATTAGAACGCGTTGTTACAAATCGAGCGTGAGCAGGCGAATGGGCGTCTAAACATGCAAGGGCGGCGACGCGAATGTTGGAAAAAACAAAAATAAAGCGCGTGACAGAATTCTATATTGAAAGAACGAGGAAGGCAGTTTTCAGAAAGTCTCCAAATAAAAAGGTTTGCGCTCTCCCATCCCACGAACATACAACGAAGCATTTCGACGCCTTAACGCTCTTGTATGCGCGGACGGCTCAACGGGTGCGCACAATTGTCCAGTGTGTGTGCTCTTCCGAGAGAGGAGATGAACGTCTGAGGCGACAAGTTTAAAAAAACGTGAAATTTTAAAATTTATTTAATTTATTTCATTAGTTCATTACTTTATATTTTATGTATTTTAATTTATAAACAGTTTGAAAAGCAAATACAAGTGATTAACTACTTATTACCTCTTCTCGTCTTCCCAGCAACCTCTGCAGCTCCTGCGCTGGCTGGGAGCGGCTACCCTCCAGGCGCGACCTCCGCGGCCTTCCCCGGTTCCCTCGCTCGGACACCGAAGTGGCCCAAAGGCTAGCATTCACTACGAGGAAGTCCGAACTCGCGTAGCCCGAGGACCTGTTCGTGGCAGCCGTGAAGTAGCCGGAGGCCGCGCTTAGGTGTGCCATCGGGTGGCGCCGGCCTCACTCTGCGCACGTGCTCCCCGCCCCCCGAACGAGCCAGGGACGGAAGGGTGACGGCCATGCGTACGCGGGACTCGAGCGACTGCACTCGTGCCTTAGCAACCTTGGCCACCGAGCCACGGAATTTGAAAGGAAAACATCTAAACGGCAGTCGAGACTACAGCTATTTCAACCAGTGTTTCTGTTTCTATTCCGAAGAGACTGGATTTAAACTCGAAGACCTTTAAAATGTTATATTTCAAAAAGGTGTTATCTGCTAATAGTGTCATTACAATTGTTGGAAACCTTGTTTGATCCTACCCATGCGGCGTGCTGGCGAGTGCGCGGGCGGGCGGGCGAGCGGCGGCAGGCGCGCGCAGTTTGCTCCTTGGCTGCGGCGCGGGCGCGGTTTCTCCGGCGCGCGGGCGGGGCGGGGCGTGGCGGGGCGGGGCGGGCGGGGCTGTGGGAACCTCCGCAGAGAAAGTGCGCGCGCGACCATCGCTGGCGGCTGACCTCTGCGCCGCCCCGCCCCGCCCCACCCCGCCCCGCGCCCGCCCACGCCCACGCCCGCCGGGATGGGCGGGGCGCCCGCAGCCGCTCGCCATCGCCCTCTTTTCCGGGTGCCCAGCCGCGCCGCCCCGCGCCGCGCCGCTTCGGCGGCAACAACATGCGCGCTTCATCGTCACCGCTGCGAAGTCTCTCCATTTGCCTTTCAGGGTTCTGGTAAAAGGAAACAAAACGCGCACGTGGAGCCCGCAACTCACGGCCCAATACACTAAACGTAACGCACGTTACTTTCGCTCATATCTCGCAAACGATGCACCCCAGGGAGGCTCCTCGAACCAGCTTTCCGTTTCTCCGACGGGGCTCCACTTTTTCATAATCGACTAGTGGATCCGGCAATGCTTCGCTGTTGCAATGTATTACATTTCGCACGCTACTGGTCACACGATTGTTAACCACGTTTTACGCCACGCTCTGCAAAAAAATTAATGGATGAAAGGCTTTCTCGCGAGTACGAGTTTGTTCGATGCCCTGGTTTGGAGAGGGTTGTGATGTATCCTATTGTATCTTTCAAGTTTTGTCATGCATTCACTATGATACTGTCATGGAGAAATTCTTGCCTAAATAACGTTTTAATAGTTATTCCGGCTGAATATGCAGCTGAGACGCGCTTAATGCTTGAGGGTGCGGTAGGTTGCAGAGCGCTTCTTCGTCAGGGGCGCATTGAGGCAGCATAAAATCATGAACGCGCGTCCATGTGCGGCAGACATGCAAAATCCCATTGTACTGTGCCTATATTGTTCGCACAAGTCCAAGGAATAAGTTGACACGTTTTATCGCAGTCGGATGAACGGTACAGTAGCGCACAAAATACGAACAAACATCCATTTTTGTTACAAGAAAAATAACGATGATTGCAGTCAATTTAAATGTATTCGTAGCAGACGTTTCGGCCTAAATTGTAAGGCCCTCTTCAGTGTCTGAAAGGCCAACATCAACCAATCAGTTACAATCATTACATATAACATTAATATTATTAGTATAAAACGATTAGTTTTTCTTGTAATGTTTGATTTATCCAGTGTATCCTGATTAATTTATCTTAGATTTACCACATGTGGACGTTTTCTTACGTTCCTTGGCACGAGCGGTGAGAAACGTCGAAGCGAGGTCGCGCGAGGCGCCTCGGGCGGTCTGGGCCTCTGGAGCCGCCAGTGCACTCAGGACATTCAAACGGCGAACCGGCACACTACTCTCCAATTTTTACTTAGGGCACATTTAGAGAGAAACCGGGTGCCAAACCGACACATGAAGGCATTTCTGACTTTGAGTTCTCAAGCAAAGCCCGTCATCAGCGCCTACTAAAAGTAAACAACTGCGACTGCAACTGGAACTTCATGTGCTGATTTGAACTGCGTACCTTACGAGCGAAAGATCGAGGAACTCAGCGACCTAGCTATTTCGCTGTTTTACTATCCACTAGTTGAATGTGGTGTTGCCAACACTGTAAACTGTTTTAAAAGTATTTTTATGTGTAGAAAATTTCTTTCATACTTCATTTCTTTCATGCATAGCTTGGTTCAGATATGTTTTTACAGTATCTGGCATTGGACTTACCAATGAATTGTAGTATATATTAATGTTGTACTTGCGTTCAAAAATTCCCAACACCCAGTGGCCTTTTGTATTACCTCCATACGGGATATGAACTGCTAATATTGGAATTTTAAAATTATAATGGCCATAAAAATATTTTCAGATATGAATAATGCGAATAGTTACAATTTAGCTCAGCAATATTTTTACGTTTTGTTTTTTATTATGAACATAAATGATCACCTGTAAGCATGATCTTTTGTTTCTGCGTTTTCTGCTCTTTATCCTTCTGCGTTATTCTCTATTCCTATTATAAGATCATTCGCAATTACTTCGGAGTATTCTGACGCAAAAGCTTCTACCATTACATTAGATTCCCCTGAGTTGCTTAACACATCCATATTTTTGTCTCGTAATTTTTTAAGGTTTTAAAACTCCACAAACGCAGTCTGATTTGTGCACTGAAAGCGAATATATATAAGCAATAAAAGATTACTATTTTGTATGTTTATGTGAATAAGTTTTAAGTCACAGTAAATGACAAATCAATCTTCGCGCTCTTAAGAAATATATCACTAATATTATACTTACATTTCTGGTTTTCTTCTTATTTACTTCATATTCTTCAAATTCAATGTTCCGAGGTAATTTACAAATTTATTATAAAAAATACCCATTAAATACTTCGAATGTTACAAATTCACAACAAATTCTGCCGCACGATTTTCATTTCATATTGCTGGTTTATAAACAATCAGGGTGCCAACCTCATGGAAGAAAATTAAGGTGCCGTGGACTCAAAATATCCACGAGGTACTGGAGTTTAATCAACGCCACGTAATTAGATCTACTTAGGTGCTGTTGGTTTAATTCTCCATCTCCCCACTAAGATCGCAGGGCTAAAACACGCAAAAGCAGGTTTTTTTGGAAATGTCTTTGAATCTTCTGGTCGCGACCGGAAACAAATGATCGGTTTCCCATGAGGACACCGAGACGCGTCGAATGATACCTCGTACGTCTCTATTGGTGCAAGGGAAGTGGTCCAGCCGTGAGTGACGGAACCACACATCTGAACATCCGCACACTTGAGAGTTACTCAAATACTGTGTAGGGATGACGGCGGTGATACATGGTGTCTGGTATGTCAGGAATAGTGAGTAATTTCTCCGTAACAGAAATTGAGAACATTGGTTTTCCAAAGCCAATAAATTGAATTGCGTTCATGAAAGGGCCGCTGACGCCCAGTGCTCACAGTAGCTGCGCTTCTTGCGGTGACGCCTTCGGCCCTGGCTGCCGGCGCTGCCCTTCTTCTGTCTAATGAAGTAATCATTCAATGCACAAGGGAGCGTAGCTTCCCTTAAACGCAGACTAGAGAATATTCTACGGTGAGCAAATATTGGCACTGTCTTCGCAAGTTGAGAGACGCCATCACTCAAGTAAATCAATTAGCGAATTCATTTCAACGTGCAAACAATTTTGGTGAATAACGTAGAGGCGAAAGATACAATTCAAGGACGAGGTACAAAGGCTATACTAGACACACATTTAAAACGTCAATTTGTTGTTTAATGTTACAGTTAATGTGAAATGTAATACCTCTTCCAGCCACTTTAACATAACCTTTCACACTGGGCATCTAAAGAGTCCGTCAGCGCTTGTTGATTGCACTGCTAGGAAATGCCAACTTTTAAACTTCATTTCTGCATGGAGATCGCAGATATTTGGCGACCACGGTACTTTTGTCAAAACGTAAATAATTGTTGACCGTTGCAGCTAATTCCTTTACGAAAAGAAGGTGATATTGTAAATTTGTGTATTTCTTCTGGCAAATTTGTGGCTGGCGATTTTCATTTATTCGTTTTGTTCTCCACCAATAAACCACTGTGTGTTGAGGGTGGAGCTGTTTTATTACTTGTAGAACATCGTTGCGGATATGCCAACTTCTTCGCTCCTTTCAAGGCTATGCAACATTTTTTAATGGAATGCGAGTGAAAGTATTACGTTTACTTATTGCGCATGTATGCGCGTAGTTACATCAAATTTTTGTACTTTTCAGCGCCCGACTTTTAAAGTTTGTACAGTTACACAATGTAGGAAACATTTCGCTACATAACGCCGGCCACTTCTCTCATTGTGGCCAAATTTCGGCTCATTGCTTCATACTCATTGCGCGTATATATATATATATATATATATATATATATATATATATATATATATATATATATATATATACACGCGCTGTCATGCTGTCATGCTCATAGAAAGTCCTTGAAAACAAACGTCTCGTATCTGCTTGAAAAATACCATTACGGAGTCTACAGTGTTTTTAGTGGTATCGTCCCTGCCATACAATGAAATCTCAAAACTTCCTACTCAAAATGTTTACGTGTTGATACACTATTACGGCATGTGTCTGAACCTTGTTGAGCCTATGACAATCCACTGAATGAAGATGAGGTTGAAATGAATGAAAATAGTTATTTTGGAAATGAGAGGATGGAGAAAGCGAAGTGAAAGTTCTGTTAAGTCTGTCGGTAAAAACTTCTAATGAATGCATTTGAGTGCATCACAAATTTACTATTCGCAGAAAAAATAAGTACTAGCTTGTCGTTTGGAAAATTTATATTTTCATCATCTTTGCTAATGAGTTGTCATCAGTAGTTAAGATCGCTGTGCATTAAGGACACAATGCTAGTTGTTGGGGGAGTCAGCGAGTTGTGTATTAAAAATATGAAGTACAACTTTTTGTGTGCATTGCGCATCAATCGTGTGAAACATTAAACGACAATGCGCTCATTAAAATCAATTCCATAAATTGCACAGCCCGAGCGCCGAATTTGAACTCGTTGGTTTAAACGGGCACTCGAAGGGGTGTAAGGGCTCCCACTGTGTAAGAGTAGGGAATACGTGAGTCGCCTTGACCATTAGATTGAAGACGCGTATGCGCTGCCCGCGTGTAGAAACGATGTAGAGGTAGATGTTTGATTTGGCGAGGGGGGAGGTGGTGGAGCTGCGCGTGGCGTGCGAGGGAGAGCGGGTGGCGAGAGGCGCTCGCCGCCTGCCCGTCGCGTGGCCTGCGGCTGCTGGCAGCGGCGCCGCCCTGGCCTTCTGGCGGCGAGGCAGAGAGCAAAGAGAAGGGAAGGGCAGGGCCGGACCCGGCCCGGCCCAGCAACAGCACTGCGTGGCCCGACGCCTAGGCGAAGCGCGGTGCCTGGGCCATTCGCTCCGCGGAGGCTGAGGCCAAGTCGCCCAAACATTGCGAAATGATCCCTGCTTTCGTTTCTGCACGTCTAAACACACTCGTTCCTAGCTGATGCATCAGCATCGGACCTCGCAGTAGCAATGCATTGTCATCCGCCCCTCACCGTCAGACGTACACTTCACTTCCATCCCCCCAACACCATTTTCGTACTTTATTTAGCTTCTATAGTAATAATCATAAAAAATAATATTTCATGGCGTATTGAAACTATGTGACACATTTTTATTCGTAATTTCTTATTGTCAGATGTTAGGTAATCAAGCTTGGTTGTTTTGAACCTGCATTCATTAAATGAAGGCTTGTCTCTCCGTTCTCATTAATAAACATTAATTTTTATTTTTTTGTTTTACTATCATGTAATTGTTTCCGTATTTTTATTTTTTCGCCTTGAGAGATGCTGGTTGACGCTGCATTGACATCAATCATGTTCATGTATTTCAATGTACATTTATAATATTTCAGTGTACCTTTTAATGTTTCAAATCATTTCTTTTTTTTCAGGTAAGCTGAGAAATAACGAACTGTATTTTCCGCATATTGAGGCCATATGTGAGTAAACATAATTTTCCGTAAAATGTAGTTAATCATGATGAAAAAAATTCTAACAAACACTAAAAAACACTCTTCTTTAATTCCATTTGCTTTTTGATCTTGCACTTTATGTGCTCTTGATAATCTACATTTATGACGTTGAAACTATCTAGGTTGTGTTTACTTACGTATCAAATGTTGCTGCTTCAACTACTGCATTACGATTCCCCCTTCGAAGTTGTGACAAAACGTTCGAAGTAAAAAAAATAGATGGAGTAAAACCGGTAATATTCATTAAAATTAGAGGCGCTCCCAGGATTTTTCTCTAACGGAGGAGTTACAGGTGTAGTGTCCAACCAACTGGATATTTTTTTAATAAGTAATTTTTCATGTATGCTGAATATAAAATTCATTTTTATGTGTTAACTTATATTTATAACGTAAAGAATTGATCTATCGAATGAGTTTTGTTGGTGCAGAAAATTAGTAAAAGCTGTAATTTTGAATATGTGTCATTGGCTTCTGGTGTCCAAAAGGGGGTCAACTCATATAGGTGATCGTGCGTATAGTCTTGGCCCTTGCGTCCTTGCAAGTGGCAGAAATGAGTATTGCAATTTACTGTATTCGTCTGTTTACGAATATGTTTTTGGTGGGCAAGAAGTACCATTCCCGTGAACATAAAACATTTGGTGTACGGTTTTACTTTCTCGCTGCTGCTTACGCAGTATAGAGAAAACATTGTAACGCTGCAAGAAAAACAGCGTATTTTTAACAGAAAGACTCTTATTTCCCGACCCTCGTAACGAAAAAGTGAATATATCTTGTCCCTATGTATAGTAAATTACTTCCTCTAGCACATGTAGTCAGAATCTATGTTTCGTGGATCCTCGATTCAGAAAAATCGAGTGAAGCAAAACGTCTGTCGGTCGGTTTGTGAACAACGCTCGCGGTTAAAGCGTTCAGCGGATTTTCACCAACATTTATAGTCTGTAATCGATCTGGCTGATGTCGCGGTCCCTTAAATTTGAATCCGATGTTTTAATATTGGGGAGGGTGTACTTTACGTGAAGCCCCTTGGACATTTTTCAAATAAAAAAAAGGCGCCTAATTTTTTTATTAAATTTTGACGTCGAATTGCGTAAAGCATGCTTAAGAGAATGCTGCAAATCTCGTTTTCGTTAAAACCCCTGATTTCTCGAAAATTGCAAAAATTCAAAACTTTTTGGCGTCTTCCTACTACTAAAATTACGAAGGTAATGTTTTTTTAATGCAATTTTTTCATCAGAATCTCATCTTTAAATAAAATCATGTTCAATTTTTCGAAAATATGAGTTGTTGTTTTTTTTGCACAAGTTTGCATCTAACATTAGCAATTTTAATTTTTTTTTGTGTTCTCAAAAACTGCTCAAAATTTGTTTAGTAAATGTTTTCTGTGTTTATAGCAAACAACTGTAAAGGTACTGGTGATGATCCTATTTTGGGATCACTGCCTGTATTTTCGAAAATTGCAAAAAAAAAATCGGAATTTTAAATTCCCATTTCGCGCGCTTCATTTGACGTTTTCATTGACGATTTTTTCAGTTTGCAAAATGCCTGCACAGCGATTTCAAAATTCTTCTAATTCATCCCATTATTGTCGTTCATGATGATTGGTTGATGTAGATACTACTCTTATGAAAGTAAAACGATTGAAAGAAGGTAATCAATTTAACTTAGAACTCGCAAACACACTTCTTTAATTTAAGAAGATTTGATCGCTGATTATGGTCTTCAAAAGTTGAAACCTCACTTCAATGTAATCAAGGCAGGTTTGCGTGAAATTATTGTCGCTTTTCTGTATTAATTGCTGCAAAACTATAACAGTTAAATTTATTCATGTGTGTTTGATTTGTGGTAGTAAGAAATGGCTAGTGTTACTTATCAGTCGAAAGAAATGTAGGTGTATGCACAAGAGTCGCTTCGTTTGAATTTGTTCAATTGGACTTTTCATGTCATAACTGAGGTGATAGTACGACAAAAATTGCAATACTTCAATATTACGTAACCCTTTCCAACAGTGCGAGAAAGTATGTGCTGCTGTAGCCCCGCTAGTTTTTGTTTGGGTAGAAGACATTTTTAAAGCCTTCTTTTCAGCTCTTTGCGTAAACGTCATTATGGCTCCTAAATTAGTCAGTGTTTAACTATAATTACATCAATGCTCCTTGCTACAGTTATGGATGGTGCTGCATTCGTTACTCATGGACTGTTGCCTTCTGCTGGCTTCAAGAGGTTCATATTCACAGACTGTACGAAAGACGTTTTCACAAACGCCCGTTTATTGTTACTTTAGTCTTATTCTGGGCGCCATCCCGGAACAGAATGATCGGCACTCAGAAATTCTTCTTTTGGGGAAATTGACATAATTAGGAGGCGGGGAGAAGCGTCGCGTGTGTGTGTCTAGATGGGAGAATTCATTCTTTTGAATGATTTGATAAATTGTAAATGCTTGTAAAAGGTGTGTTATTTGTTGTGATTTGAGGGACTGTAATGAGACGATGGAAAGCAAGGCAGAGGTGTGTGCGGGCGCTGACGCGAGGCCTGGTCCCCAAGGCGAGGCGCGGGCGGAGGGGTTGCGTCGGCCGCGCGCTCTGCTTCCTCCGAAGCGGGGGCGGGGGCGGGGGTCTTGTGCGCGTAATACCTCAAAGGCTTCCATCCACCCACCCACCCACCCACCCACCCACTCGCACCGGCACCAGCGGCCGCAGCACAGGGGCGGCCGCTCAGTCACTTTGGCCACTGGAGGGACGAAACACGTCGCACGCAGAGGACGGCCATGCCAATGCTTATATCCACCATCGGTTAGCTGCGCTGACGTGATGGGGAAGCTCGGAAGCCTCGCTTAATAGCCTTTGCAGAGCGTGAAGCACTTCAGCGCAGGCCATTTCGTAGCCTCTGGCTGTGCACCGTCTCCGACTCGAAGGGATAGCGGAGCCCGCTATTCCGCCGGCGACTTATAAGGCGTGCTCATCCATCACTCGGCTGCGCTATATGCGTTCTATGGCGGCACTGGGTGCTGCTAACTGTACTTTGATGAACAAGTATTAACCTTCGACTACTTCGCCAACACTTGTCGGTAAAATAATTACCCTAAGACCGTTAACCTCGATTTCCCCCTCTCCTACATCCAGAAACAAATCGTTGGAAATAATACACTTCCGACTGTCATTTTCCTACTTTCTGTTAGATGAAACTATTCGACCTATCTCCATATCACTGATATTTTTGCCCATTCTGCAACTTCTGAGTGCGTCCGGCTATTAACAACAATCCTAACTCACATTATTCCTATTTCTATTCTAAAGTCTCCGGAAAATAAACCTATAAACCATCGAACGGTCTACTATGGTTTCTTAAATTTTACACACTACAATCAACAACTTCAATTGAAACATTGTAGGCAATTGTAAATTTGCCCCATACAAATAAAACTGTAGCTTGAAACATTTTACCTCTTTGATGGTTTTTAGAAATACCGCGCATGGAATGTTCCATTCAGTCAGCAGCTATTGGCACCTTCTTTAAAAATTGAGGGCGCGATTTTACCTACTAGCAAGAGTCGCCGTTACAATTGATGGAATGCGCGTGCGATCTTCGTGCCGCCCACTTGAGCAGCTCCCCAGGCACCAAATTACAAAAGTTCCCTGCAACTACGATATTGAATGCAATTTGCTCTCCACAATTAGTTCTTTCAGTAACGTCTTGAACGTTATTTTGAAATTTTTAGTAGTTTTCGATCAAATTTTAGGTCGAGTACGAGCAATATTTAAAAAGATGATTTTCTCAAAAACGGCTCCAAAATGTTCTTCAAACTTTTTGAATCGATAGTGCTAAAGCACACTATCGGATAATATAAACGCCATATTGCTCTATTTTTTTTAATTACTCAAATCCAATTTTTCATATCTCATGTTGTTACTATTTACTTTACCGGCGATTCGTGTGCAGTATTGCATTTTTAGTACAAGTGATTAAAATCATATCTTGTGGAGTTTCTTGAAAACTCAAAACTTGTCTGTGACAATGAGCTCAAAATTCTCGTTTTCGGAAACAGTCAAACGCCCATTTCTGGAAAACCACGCCAAATTCTTCTTTAATTTTTTTATACGGATAGTGCAACACGCGTTGAATAACATGACATCAACGTAATTTTGATGGATTATTTTCCAAAATTTGCACAAATTTACCATTATACCTCCTACGTCTGGTCTCATTACCGGTGATTTGTATACATTATTGCATTTGTAAGTAGAAGTGCTGAAGTTTCTCGAAAACTCAAAAATTTTGTATGAAAATTAGCACAAATATGCGCATTTTCACCAATGTTCAAACTATATTTTCTTAGAAACGGCTCCAAATGTATCAACGATAATTGGTCTTTAGGACCAGATTTTACTCGTCTATTAATATTCTTCAGTTCTACTGTTTAGGGATCTGAATAATTGAGGAAACGAAATATTTTCTTTAAGACGCCATTACCTGGCAGTTGACAAGTCGATGGGGGAAAAGTGAAAATATAGCCTGGACTGAAGAGATAAGGGAAGTGAGTAGTACAAGAAAGTCTGTGCCATTCTAGAGCACCTCTAGTTTAGTTTCTCGCCTTACTTTGTTAAAAGCGAAAGGATTTTAATAGAGCGAACGTATTTTAACAGAAAGTATTTTAAAAGTTTTGCAGCCGTAAAACTCTTATTGCCGGGCCCTAGAAAAGAAAAAAAAAAGATAAAGTTTGTTTCTAAACGTAATAAATTACTTTCTCCAACACGTTGTGTACTTCAATACATGTTTTGTGGATCTTTAATACAGAAAAATCGATTGATGGCAAAATGTCCGTCCATCTTGGTCAACGTTAGCGCCAAAATTGTAAGGATTTATTTTTTCAAAATTGATATTCCATGGTCTATCTTAATGAACTTGTAGCCCTGCGAGTTTGAAACCGATATTTTGATTTTTGAGCTACTTAACGTCATCAACATTTACGAACGTTTCCGAAAAATGGTTCCAAATTTTTGTATTAATCTTTGTCCTCGAATCGCGTAAAGGACCTTAAAAGAATGGTGCCAGTCTCATTTTCGTTAAAATCCCTGATTTTCGTAAAATTGAAAAAGTTCGAAAAGTTTTTCGACTTGTTTATACGCCTAAAATTTTGAAGATAGAGATATTTCCCGTAATCAATTCTTCACAGACATCTTGAAATAAGATTATGTACAATTTTTTGAAAATATGCGTAATTTTGTTTGAAATATAGGAAAATTTTAAACGATGTTTTTCTTTGAATTTTCTTCTCTTCTGTGTGTGTGTCGGGTATAAAAATTGGTGCTGGTACCGTTTTCGAGAAACAGTATTTTCGAAAATTGCAAAACGTTAACACTGGAAAAGTACGATATTAAAGATAGGGGCTTTTGTCTTAAATAAAATCTGTCGAAAATATTATGTACAATTATTTGTCTTCAAAGAACATGTTCAATTATTTGAAGAAAAAAAAGCTTTTAGTTTTCGCGTAATTTATGCCTAAAATTATGCAATTTATGCGAAATCATTTTCTCTAAAAGGGCTCGAAATATTTTCCATGTAAAGAACAAGGGATACTTAAAAGAATGGTAAACGGCTCAGTGTTGTTAACCTCTCTGAATTTTCGAAAACTGCAAAAGTTGGTAAGAATGCGAGAAAGTATCTGATGTTTATATGCTATATGTAGTGTATTATTACTTTCATTATATTCGTGCAAATCAATTGCTAGCGAGATGACTTACTACACCTGGAGCATCAAGTTAAAGATATCAAGTAAATATCTATAATTTAAAATTTCTCGGGGGGTGGGGGTGGAAAAACTTCTTCATAACTTACTTCTTGCTACAAGTAGCATGAAAACGACGCAAGTAACAACTGCGAGTCTTGGTGTCAATGTGAGAAGAGTGTCAATACTTTTTTACGTTAGTTAGGTCACGTTCCAGTCCCAACCACAAAAAACAATTTCTGCTTAATGTTGCCTTTATTAGTAAAAAGGAAACCTCGTCAGAAAGCCGTTGATGAACATGGGAGGTGAGTTGCTTATTTTTCTTTTTCACGCAGGCTGACCCAGAGGCGCGGGAGCTGTCATTGCTTTTTGCTCGCCCGCGGCCCGGCCCTCGCTCCCTCGCCTGTTTGTGGTGTGTAAATGATGCGTGTTGAAAGGCCCTTTGCATAACACGCAGTACAATTTGTTACGTACTCGGGGTATTGTAATGGTCCCCTGATGATATCAAACAAGTGTTATGTTGCATTCGTTTTATAAAGTGCAACGCCGCGTTTTTTGTTTTGTTTTTTGTTGCGGCGACGGCCCGGTTGGGGGAGGGGGAGGATGTTTCATTAATTTTGCAGTATGCATCAAATTAAACTGTTTTTGTGCGCTCATTATTGTGATATGTGCACGCGTGTAACCGGGCCCGTCTCTGTGGAAACAAAACACTTTTTAGCTCATTTCGTTTAACGAACGTTGAATAAACACGAGGCTATTGAGTTCAAAAGTTTCGTAGTGAAAAGCAGCCCTCATGAAACATTTGGCGTTCGTCAGGACCGCTGTCTAGTGCGCGATGGGACGCGTGTCTAGGGAGTAAGGCTCTTACAAACACCACCCATGTGGGGAGCTTGTCGCGGCTGGGGCGAGGTATGCACCTGGTTGCGTGAAACGGCGCAAGCGCACACTGTACATCGGCGCCGGATTCCACAACCCCCTCCCGCGATGGGACTAAGGACTCGTAAGTTGACGCGCAAGCAATCTAGGAAGAAAGGAACCAGTCACAGGAATGGTGAGGCAGACGCCCTGCGGGGCGATTTTAATGTTGATGAGCGCCGCAGTCGTTCATGAGCGTAGGCGAGTGGGGAGGCGTGCGTCTGTACTTGGGTTTTCGTAACGTGGCGGATGGCATTAGGTCATTTTTACACCTCCCGCCGTATAAAATCAATCTTTTTAATTCATTCGCGAACGTCCTTCTCAACGGGGCTCAAACATGTGCTTATCACTGTTATAAAGATTCAATTTATAGGCAGGAGGTGTAAAAATGACCTAATGTCATCCTCCACGTTAAGAAACCCCAAGTATATATGTCCCGGCGATGAAGTTTATCCGAAATGCATGGTGGGTTCATCGCCCTGATATTCCATTGAGGCGCTAACCGCTCGGCCAAAACACCCTTGCGTTTCGCGAGACTTCTTCGCGGTGCTCCCCTACGCCACCCCGGCATGGCTTCTTATTGAATATTTTAAAACGGAATTTGACCCTAAAGATGCTCTCATACGGATAGAGAAACTTCATCTAAAGGGGCTCCATGGCGGTGTGAGAAGCCCACCTCGCCAGAAGCATGTCTTCCACGAGAAGAAGCAAACATCTTTCGGCTATAAACCGTTCGATTGCATGCCGCTTGGGCCAAAAGGCAAGTAAGGTTGCTTTGTCTTAACTCGCGCCCGCGTTCGTCAAAGCTGCGAATATCTAGAGTGAGCAGGCAGCTCGAGTAAAACGTTTGAATTTGTGGGGGACAGGGAGAGATCGCGACACGTTTTCTTTCCCCGTCCTGTGGAACGTCTGTAGTGTAAGCAAATGGAACGTTTAGTGGCAGAATACTTACGCGAAATTTGGGATAAAAATAATATCATTTACGAAGGGCAACACGGTTTTAGAAAAGGATATTCATGCAAGAGTCAGGCAATCACTGTCAGTCAGGACATTGCTGATTCTCTCGATGAAGGTTCAATTGTTCATGCAATTATTATAGATTTCACAAAAGCGTTCGACCTCGTTCCCCATGATAAATTAATACAAAAAATTAGTAAGCTTAACGTAGACAGAAGAATTGCTCTCTGGATTCGAGAATTTCTCAGCTCGCGTACTCAATGGATGCGAATCGGGTCAAATTTCTATTCGAGGGCGGAAGTAACGTCCGGAGTGCCACAGGGAAGTGTCCTAGGTCCGTTGTTATTCATAGCGTATATTAATGATATTTGGCAGGGAATTGAATCAAAAAACGTCTTTTTGCAGATGATTGTATAATTTATCGGGAAATTAAGAAGACAAGTGATAAAGAAATATCGCAGGCTGATTTAGATAAGCTAGAATCATGGGCTATCACGAATGAAATGAAATTAAATCCCAGCAATTGTAAATTTATTAGATTCGCGCGTTCTAGAAAGACAGACTATTTCAAATATAAATTAGGATATCAGGATAATCCGAGGGCTAAATGCTGTAAATATTTAGGAATTGTACCAAATGAGGATCTGGGTTGGACAGAACACGTAAATTATGTAGTGAAAAAGGCGTGTAAGGCATTACACTTTGTAATTAGAATACTTAGAAAAGGAAGTGGACAATCAAGGGAATTAGGGTAGACGTCTGTAGTACGTCCGATATTAGAATTTGGCTCCATGTGTTGGGACCCTTATCGTGTAGGGCAAATAAAATCTCTCGAGAAAGTACAAAAATATGCCGCAAAATTTGTTAGGAGAGGACGTTCAAATACTGAATTTATATCGTGGGAACCTTTGGAAAAACGCAGAGAGAAATCGCGTCTTTGTGCATTATTCAAATCAATAAGAGGGGATCGTCCGTGGGGTGAAGTGTGGGCAAGACTATCAAAACCAACTTACGTCGCGCGGAAGGATCATGGTTTCAAAATTCGGCAAAGAAAACAGAGAACAGATGTAGGTAAATTCTCATTTGTAAAGCGAATGATACAGAATTGGAACAAATTACCTGCAGCAGTGCTGGAGACTTTCCCTCAGAATGTCAAACATTTTAAAATTAGACTAAGTAAATATGGTTAATAGATTAATTTTGTAAAATTGTATTTGCTTACATGTAAAAATTTTAATGTTGTTTGATGTTTGTTTTGTGTATTTTTAGTAATTCCTTAGAAAACGCTATCACCGGAAGTACTCTATATATTCCTTAGTAGCAAAATAAATATTCTATTCTATTCTAATTACAGTTATGGGGTTAATACTCGTAAGTATTAGCCATCATCGCTAATCGTCTGTCAATTGTTTTATTAGACACACCGCTTGAGGTTTATAAGGATGGACATCGACAAGAAGTACAAGGGGAAGAGAAGAATGAGAAAGCGAAGACGATGAAAAGAGAAAAAATGTTAAGAAAGGCAAGAAGAAGAAAAGGAGAAGAAGAAAGAAATGATGACTTTGTCCAATATTATGATCCGTACGTAGAAGAGTTAATAACGATAAAATCATGATACCAAAAATGTATTTCAAGACCCATTAATTTATCACATTTTTTGTAATGTTGCTCCTCCGTCTTTACTCATTATTTAAGGGGTCTTCAGAAATAACTACGTTCACGCTCCGAAGGTAGTTTCTGATACAAGGGAACGACAGTCGTCGACCCCTCCCCCCCCCGTCAACATTTTGTCTGGAAGGAAGAAACAGAAGAGAAAGAGGAGACAAATGCGATAGATGTGAGACGAAGAAGGAGGAGGAAATGCGAAAAACACCGACAGGAATGAGAATGTGAAGAATAATGCGGTATTTTTCTTTGTGCAATTGTATTGTGTATTCACTTATGAAATCATGTTTTGAGTAGCGCATTCTTTTTCACTCGCTGTACAACAGAGCCCTGACTTTTAAATAGATGGTTTGAAATGGCATGCTGTGGAGGTCCGTGGGCGAAGGAGGATCTTTGTGTGCAGCGGCGTTGGGGAGGCGCCGCTTCGAGTGGGGTGTTCTGCCGCCGCCGCCACCCTCGAGGCGGGGCGAGGTGACGGACGGGCGCCGGGGGAAGGGGGCGGGGCGGGGGTGAAGGGCGCCCGGGGGCGGCGGGTCGCTGCCCGCGTATTGATTTCTAATGGGCGGCGGCGGCGGCGGCACGCGAGCGCCGGGGGCTGCGCCGGAAAATTGACTCCGCAAGTGCGCGGGCGGCTCTTAGCGCCATGAATATTCACGCGCGGATTTGGCGCCGGGGGCGCACTCGCTGCACCTGCGCGGCTGCTTCCGCCCGCCACCGGCCGCCTTCCTTGCTGGGGACAGTGGCGCCTTGTGCGGGATTCTTAAGAGGAGGAAACGAGTCATGCCAAGAATATTACATTAAATGAAAAATACAAGCAATTAGATTACATGCAGATGTAAACGAAAAGGGACACAGAGAGAGAGAGAGAGACGTATCGGTTGGATTTGCCCTCTCACGCGGGTTTCCGCCAGTCCTCGGTGCTGCCATGGGTTGGAGACGATATTACAACGTGCCTCTTCCTACGACCTGGCGCATGGATTCATGCGTGTGTGGATGCAGAGAAGGTGCCGAGTGTTCATATAATTCCAATAGCGTCAATAGGTGGCATTCTAGAGGAGGATCTCCTCCCCACAAGCCGTTTAGCTGCGTTACAGAACGTTTCCTCTTGTTGCCGCCGCAGCGCCGTGCCATATCGACCGTTACTACGCGAGGGGAGCAAGCGCTGAGATAACGGGTTTTCGTGTCGCATACAATTCGCGCGCAGTTTAAAAACTCGATCAAAGTCAATTTGCGATAACTTGCAACTAAAAAATATGTTTTCTCCTCTTACGTCAAAGAAAATATTGTGTGGGGTAATTGCTTTCAAAGGAAGAAAATGTGAGATATGTTCTGCTTTCCTCCCCTGAGAAACCACCTCTGAAAGATCTTCACGTTTGCAATTGTGGAGATGTTGGCAAGGGTAGTGGCGCAGCTGTGGATACAGGCGACAGTTCAAGTGAGATGTGTCTCCTCCTGTTACTCCGTTGATGATTTGGGAAAGAATGCTCGATCCGGCTACGGCTACTTCCCTTTCTTTGACCGTCAGAAAATGATTCCATCCCACTTTCCATGCTTAGCTTCGCCCTACCATGTTGCGTTCTTCTCGTTCCCATTAAAAAATTTCAAAATTAATTTTCGATTCCAAATTTCATTCACATTACTTATTACCGGTCACTACTTTTCCAATGTCCAAATATTACCTTCAAATTAAAAAAAAAAACTTGGAAACTATCCATTGCGACTACACCCGTCATCATCTTAGGACCGTTCATCACCACCGCCACTATCGGTCTCCTTGCAGCTCCCACTAACATCTCTGCCTTCCAGCCATCTTCTTCTCTGGCCAAAATGGTCGCCAGTGTTCCTTGTTACTACCTACTGCGCACAATGTTCATTTGTCCTACTCTTCTTTCAGTTTCACAGGCTCCTGATTCTCAGACACTCAATGCGTTGTTTTCTTTTTGTCAATTACTAATTTTTCTTGGATACATTTCTTATTCTCATGCACGGAAATTACTCATATCCTCTTGATAATATAATTTTCATAAAATTTAATATTTTTAAAATCCTTTTTAGCTTTCTTGTGATGGTCCAGAATGATCCGTCACTTTCGTTCTAATCGGTGACTGCTTTGTGCTTTTACCAGCCTTAAGTCGACATTGTTCACTCTGCTTGTGATAAGTTTCAGCGTTATCACCTTCTGTTCGCTTGGGTTGTTGCCACGTAAACATAGCTGCACCACTCTCCGTTTGTAGACAAATTAACAAGCTTTCGTAATCCGTTTGCGTGTATGCGCGCGAATGTGTGATCTGAATGTGTTCCAAAAGCTGAAATATTTAGAAGATTGTCAGCACAATGTGGGTGCAATGGTTTTCCTTCGCGAATATTTACCAGTGGATCGAACTATTCAAAATCAGTCATTGAATCATGCAGAATGAAAAGAGAGCAAAGTGTCCATGTCCATCCTCTACTAATCTCCATATTGAGGAAGGTCATACTCCGACTCTGAATAAGTGATGAGTGGCTACCGATGAAATGGCAAACCATTGCACGTTATTCAGCTTGGAAAATTATGCACGTTAGTCAGATACTACACATAAGAACGCCGATAAGAATTGACGAAAGACATTCTTTTGTTGCAAGACAGCCCTAATTTTCACAATGTACATACTGTGGAGACAGAGCAACCTGTTACTGTTCCGATCATGTCACGTCTATTACCATATGTTTGCTCCACGTTCACATGCTTTGAGAGTTCGAATATTTGCCTCCTACCTACAGACGAGGAAACAGTTTTCACGACCTCCTCCTCAATGGAAAACACTTTTTTCTAAGGCTATCGGAAAACTGGTTCTGCTATGGGCCATGTAGTGCATTGAAAAGCTTGGGGTGAATGGTGAAACATGGACTCAGTATACACTTTGTACTGTTGTAATCAGTTATAAACATTGAGTGCCGATACTCACTGACTTATCCTCGTATGTATGAAAATGAATATAACATTTTATTGCCTCTTCATAATTCAGGCACAAGAATTGTCATAATTCAGGAATAAAGAAATAAGTAATTGAAAAAGCCTGTGGAGACATTAATTTATTAAAATCGTGGTAAATACGAAAATACGTGATTACTGATGATTGTGGCAAATACGTGATTACTGATGAATGAACTGAACTTCAAAAACATGATTACTTGGCATGCTATCAGGGGTCGTTGGGTTGAATGGCAATGGAACTCTCAATTCTATGGGTTGTAGGAACTTGGGCTGATTTTGCTAATGTACTTTTCGACGAACAGACTGTACCAAATTGTATATAATCGCTTATATTTAGGAAATGAGCGAGTTTGCAAATGCAGAAACCCTACCCTACCCCAAATAGCACCACCTTTTATTTCACAGGCGCGGGTTCTTTGGTGACGGTTTTGTTCGAAACCTTCTTGATTGAGTATTTCGCAAGGTAATTAGGAAAACGTTACAATGCCAGTGTATATTTCGGTGACCTTTCAGAAGATGTAAAGATGATCGTGAGTTTTGGCTCGTAGTGATTTCAGGCAGCGCAGTTGGGATAGCAGCGAAGGGGCGCGGTGGTGCTCTGCAACATAATCCCGTGTTTATTTCTCCGTACAATTCGCGTTTGGGAAATTCTGTGTGCATCGGAAATTGTGCAAGAGCTTTGTAGTTAGTTGCTGAAGGGGTGCAGCAGTGCGTTCAGTGAGCTCCCCCGTGCGGAGGAGGGGGGAGAGAATTGACCTGTAATGTTGGGCTTCCGAGTCACGGGATTGCACGTCTAACAGAGAGCTAGCGTCAACCAGCGACAGCAGCCCCTTGGGTGCTACTTACGGTGGCACAATGAGAGAAAAGAAAGGACATGCGGCTTTGGTTTCTATCGCAGTTTCCATCGGTCAGTCATTTATTATGAAATGATTTTGTATTGGCTGCTGCTACGTCTGCGATTAGGGTTCGAGTCCCTACAGCGACAGAACGTTGGGCACTAGCTTAATAGCTAAGGCGAGTTCATGAAGTATCTGGAGGAAGATTCTAGCAGTCGTCTGCTCTGATTGGAAGTTTTCCGAGGTTTCTTTAGACCAAACCAACCGAGTGCCGGAGTACTCGAGCGAATGGGCCGCGGACCACCTGCGATCTTTCCTCATTTTTGTCATTCGAAGTCGGCAGTCTCCCGAAAGTTTTCTGGATGGTGTAGCGCTTGGGTGTTCAAACTATTTTCGTCCACGATTCCCTTGACCTAAACGAAACTTCCCCCGGCTCCCCTGGTAACAAGTTTCAAATATAAGATTTTTTATAGGACCACTAAACATTCAACACAAACGAGAAAGTGATATAATAGACTATTGGTAAAGGACTTGCCACGTTGAATTAATCCACTATTATTTAGTAAAATAAATAATATATATCACAAATGTCATATAGTACGATAGAACAAAATACTTAAATTTGTAATAGTTATTCATGTAACATTCGATTTATACGATTTTGTAATACCTGATTACTTCAAATGTTGTAAATCTTCTGCCATCATCATGTAGTCGCTCATGACCTAGACGTTAATGCCACCCTAATAAATAAACCAATTTTTAAAAAATACATAAATGACACTAGGGTTAAAGTAAATCAAATCTAAAGATAATTTGTAATTAATCATCCGCGACGCTCCTACCGTATTGCCACGACGCAGGGTTTGGAAATCCCTGGTTTCTTCCCTAGAAACGTTTCGCAGAGTTGTGGGAACGATCTAGAACAGGATAGAGAAACCCGAAGCAACTTGGAAGCGGACGCCTGCACCGGAAGAAAACTCTCCATCTCAATACACATACTACTTGCGAAGGGTGGCGTTTTGCTTGTTGAGGTTGGTCGATTGGTCATCGCGAGCAACTCGGCTGCGTGATGGGAAAGCGCGCGGCGCGGCGCCGCGTAATGAGCAGCCGAAAGGTCGCGCGGGCGGAGCGCGTGCCCAAGGCGGCCACGCCGCGACCCTCCGCCGCCCGCTCATTGCTTCAGATCCTCGGATGAAAAAGAAAGAGGACGAGAAGAGCAAATAAACACGTGCTAGTACTGTTGCTTGGTAAGCACACATCCGACAGGCACTCGGTAACTACAGAAATTATTATTATTATTATTATTATTATTATTATTATTATTATTATTATTATTATTCCTCAATCTGCAGCTCTCTGGCTGGTTGATCCTTCGGGTTCCGGTCGTAGCCATGGTTCTCACAGTCTCGGAGGCACCGTCGCAGGATACGAGTGATTTTCAGTTGGTCTTCTAGACTCGCATTAAGTTAAGCCTAGAGTGGTCAGCTGCTTCGTGCTCTCTCTATGTATCAAATGGCTCCTCAAGCCCCAATTAGTACTCGGGTCAGTCTTTTCAACTAAAGCGTTGGAGATCGGGATAGTTCGTTTTGGTTTTTCTTTTTTCTTTCTCCTCTTAGTTGTCTCCGGAATATGCTGGTAGGTGCCCATGTCCAGGAAATGTTAATATTATTATTATTATTATTGTTGTATGCACTTTCGGCCATTTATGACCACGCTATACGTTACCTTCCGTAGCCCAGGCATAATTATCCCGGAGAGATTAACAAGTGTCATTATGGGGATCATCGTTTTCCAGCTGAATCCCTTGGTAAGACGAGGTTGTTAAACTTTGAATTATGAATGATGGAGTGATACGATGATGATGAGTGAAGGGACAATCAGCCACAAATACTTCCATGCCTACGCAGGACTTGAACCTGCAGCCTCCTCGGCGCAGACGACGGCTGCCGCAACCGTCTGCGTCTTAGGGCCGGCTTGATAATAATAATAATAATAATAATAATAATAATAATAATAATAATAATAATAATAATAATAATAATCGGAACTTTCGGCAAAATGCCTTTTACTTCGTCGTACACGTTCGTATATACCGAGTAATATGCATAGTATACAGAAAATTATGTAAAAATGCGGAAAATCCATTGCGAGATTTCAACGGAAATACTAATATTGGGATTCCCTGATACCGAAAATGTGTTGCTGGTGGTAGTGGTGGTGTTGTTTTGTCTTACAAAAACCTGAAAAACACTGGCGACTAAACTATTCGTACAATTGTTCTTAAAGTATTCCCCGGTCGATCTGGCTCGACTCAAATACCTTTCTTAAGCTATATCACGCGCGTCAAACCACGCCCGCGCGAGCTTCTTGCTCCTTGCTCGCTTGGGGAGTCTGGCGCTCGTACGGGCACGGGCAACTTCCCCCTCACTGCGAACGGTTTTCCCCTTCAAACTCGGAAAGGGGAGAACACTCGCAAGCTGAGTGGCGCGAGGTGCCGCTTCAGAATAGTGGCATCGTAAGAAAATACGTAACAGTTGGGAGATTTTTTCTGTCAAATAAGCTGTAAGTGTAATATGTTTATATTTTTCACTACTATTTGATGTTTATTTTATTTCTAAATTTTCCCTTATAAAAACATCTTTGATAAGTGACAGGAATATGTTTGAAGAAAGGCGAATTCTCTCCTAGGTTCCATATGTTAACAATTCTCTCTTACGGACGGACAGTCCTTTTAACAGACAAGAATATTTGTCTGTTAAACCTAACCTGAACGTAGAAACTTCACGATTTTATATAACTCAAGTAGACAGGATTACAAAATCAAGATACATTCGATTCAAAATGTTTAAACTTACTCTCAATTGAGAATTTGAAATGTGACTGGTGTATTATTTCATTGTAATGGATCATTTCTTTGCTTTAAAGAGAAAATGGTAATTATAATAGCAAAATTTGTCAAGTAACTTCTCCCAAAGACTGTAATGGCCCAGGTATCCAGTGTGGTACTGTCACTTCGGGACAATTTGTACAACCCTCACTTTTAAATCTCGCGCCAATTTCTCTGGACGCAGTGCTCGCGAGTTGCTTGTTGCTAGTAAGCTTGTTACCGTGCCCGCGACCTTGACATGTTTGAGCTCTACAGTTGAGCGGCGCAAGAACTGCATTGGTTTATGCTGGACTTGCACAGCAGATTGTAGCTCACCCATGGCTTATAAGCTACAATATTTACTGTCTGTGCGGCGTTCATACCGCTGTGCTTTCGACTGGCCTTGGCCAGCGAATGGAAAGTTCAGCTGTGAAGCGGCTGTTGCATTTTACAAAGGCGTCTATACCGCAGAAGTTCCAACTGACCTTGCCCAGCACATAGGAATTTCAGCTGTTGCGAGAAATATTGTATGGAGATTGGAGCGTACACTAATGCTCGCAGTCACGGAACACTGGCACTCAGGCTTTAATTTCCAGGGCGTAATTCCTACGTTTTCTATAGCCGAGGTTCAGAGTTCGCTGTAACCGAATCTTCTTACGCATATTTGTAATGTAAGTGAAAGGGGGCTAATGATTCAAGCTTACAGTAACATAGAGTTCACGAAAACCGGAGTTGACTGTAGTTTCAATTTTGTTGGAAGACGACGAAATAATTTTGATCTTTCGCAATTTTCAAAAATTCAGAGACAAAACGAAAATGCGATCTAAAGCATTTTTAAGCGTCTTTTCTTTTACCGAGCGAAAACGTTAATAAAAAATTAGGAGCCATGTTTCGGAAAATTCTGAATAAGTTAAGGCTTTTTGTAAAATACTCCCAAAAATTAAAATATTTGTTCTAAATTCGCAGAGCCTCGAGTTCGGCGAGATCAATGGGTGAATATCAATTCTGGAAGAAAGAGTTTAATTGGCTTAGGTCTAGCGTTGCACACAGTCAGTCAATTTGCTGTCAACCAATTTTTCGGTATCGAGAACCCACAAAACGCGGATTCTGAGTACACGTGTTAAAAGACGTAATTCACTACATACAGAAACAAAAGTTATCCACTTTTTCGATATCAAGACCTCATAATACGAGTTTTTCTATCGAAAAATCGCTTTTCTCCGCAACATGAAAATACTTGCTCTATATTACGTGAGTAGTATGTGGTAAAGTAAAATGCGGAAACGTGGAGTCGTTTACATACTTCCCGTATCAGTATACTTCGGAATACTGCGACGTGAATTTCGCACGAAAGTGCCGCTTATTGACAGCGTATAACGAGGCATAGGCAGGCTTGTTTACGGTCCCTGTAACGGCTGTGTGGATAGATCGGTGTATAAATATCACAGACGATTAAATAATCGTTCTGTGGCGCATGGTAATGAATATATTTTTGTTCACAAAGGAAAATTAACATAGAAATAAAAAAAGCAATCGAATTGTGTAAATTGGGTACTTTTTTTTAAAATTTCTGTGTTAATTTTTCTTTCTGAACAAATGTATTCCTTTCGTAACTCATAAACAATTTACATGATTCTGGAGTGTTTATATGTTTTCGAAATGCAAATTTGTGCCTAGAAAGAATTTTTTTAAACCAACATTCGAGTGCTCATTGCGGCTCCGCCATTCTGAATATCCAAGGAGTTTATTAGATAAGATATTGGTTCAGGCTGTCCACCAAGTTGAAGGTGGCGCATTGGCGACGTCACCGCCTGACGTCGGCATCGGTCAAGCCGAGCGGAACCAACGCTGGCCAATAGTAAGTTCGTAAAATAAGATAAGGAACTAAACATCGCCATTGGCTCCCGAGGAAAAAGCGAGGGAAACAATGGCCAAGATGTTTTTTCTGTTGAAAGATGGGAGTCGGTTAAAATTTCCGAAAGAGGGCAGTCGGTTAGAATCTCTGAAGAGCGGTTGAAAAATTAGTTAGTTTCTGAAGAACTGTTGAAGTAGGAAGAATCGGAGTTATTTTCGAAGCGTTATAAAGTGTTCGTTTCGGCGTGCCACGGAACACACTATCCAGACGTTACGCCGTTTCGCAAAGGAAAGAATCCTGGGGCGAATTCCAGTTTCCGATGTGGTCACAGAAGCCTTCGTGTCAGAAACAGGAAACGAGTGTGTAGGCGAGGCTGCTTAAGCAGTCATTTAAGCAAAATTCGCGCCATCAAAACCAGCCGGATCACGGCCTACTATTTGCACATCACCCCCGCTACCACGGCTGCAGTTTCCGACCGTCGTCTGCTAACGAGGGAATCGAAGCCGACGGCATCGCAGAAGTACTGGTTGCAACCGTGAAGTGGCGAGCACATGGTTGGATCTAGCCGAGGCCGCGTCCATCTACGAGGATACCCGGTCGCCGACGCGTCGAGGTTGCTGCGTCGCGAGATGGCAAGGATCGCGAATCACTAGCCGGCGCCGGAGCCCAGCGGTGTTGACGCCCTGCCAGAGGAGCCCGCCGAGGTCGTTCTTCCCTCTCCCATTGCAGATGCGTGAGAAGGCATCAAAGATTAAAAAAAAACTTGCATAATCGATTAACGAATTACAAATGTGAGATGAGAATTACAGAACGCTCTGTTTTTCAAACCATTTCTTGAATGAGTCAAAGCAAAATCGATGTTGCCGAGGAATTGTTGTAAATATGATTAGGGTATTAAATTAGTTCAGTGTGTTATTCAATCAGTTTAACGTGCGATATGATGGAGTCATTGATATTTGAATATCGTCCACAAGTTAGTGGGAATTGTAAATAGTTTAATGGCGTAAAATAAGAATTTTTTGTAAATTTGGTAATGCCTAAACGTAATTAGAGGCGAGGTTAGCATTTGCACCAGCTGGTTAACTAGACTAAAAATATAGAACTATTCTCAGATGAGAGTATTTGTTTTTAATGATCATTAAAATTTGTTCAGACATTAAAGTGGCAGTTGTAGTTTTACCCAACGCCTATTACGAATGCGAAGTTCTCGTTCGAGTAACGAACTCCAGATAGTAGGGTTCAGTCTTTTTGTGTGTTCATTTCTAATTGCAGAATACATGCTTTTGTGTCATAGATCCACAAACTTTGATTTCTTAGTCGTAAACTTGCCTGTATTCTCCCAAACGGACATTCATAGTAGAAGCCTCCAAAGAACAATTAAACTAAATCAACTCGACAGGTCTGTCGACGGATCGTCAGTGAACTATCGGACGTCGGAGGTAACGCCCACGCTGAGCGAAGCTCACTTGGGGATAACGACGCCTGGTCGGAATAGTTGCAAACGCACGACGCGGATTTGTCCTTGTTATGGCGGAAGACATGATAAGGCAAACTTTAGTATCAAGGGGCCGTGTCGAACGACACTGGTCACATGAGCCACGCAATATGGTGATGTTTGAAAACAAACAAGAATAGTAGACAAATATATAAATACGAAGACCCGCTCGCTGGGACAGCGCCTGGCTTGTGGCTCCTCGTGCGGGCGGCCATCGCATGTCTCGCGCCGCCTCCCCCTCCCCCCCTCCGCGCTGCGCCGCCCCTGCACGGCTATCGAACCGCAGGGCAGGGCCTCGCCTCGCCTCGTCCGACGCCCAGCGGGAAAGGTTACCGGCGCGGCGCGGCTCGGCGCTTGCGGCGGCGGAGCGGAGCGGAGCAGAGCAGAGCGCGCGGTGAAAGTGTAGCGGCGAGGGCGGGGGCGGGGCGGGGCGGGGGCGGTCGCATGTAGGTCGCCTCCGCGCACTCACGGCCGCCGCCGACGCGCAGCCGGCGAAATGGGCCACGGAAATCGCCCTTGGGGCACCCCCGCTCGCTACGTCTGCACTCACAACAACGTTCGCACACGAATATTAGATTTTACTGATGCTTGATGAAACGAATGAATGTCCACGGCTGTGTAAGAAACGTCAACGATGCAACAATAAACGCAATCGGGCCATTTTCACGAACTGGCTGCGTCCAGCAAACACGCATCTGTTAGCTATGAACAAGTATTTTTCGATTTTTAATTTTTTTATTTTAATTTTTGAATATCGCTTGAGTGTTTGATACTGAATTTGAATCTGTATGTATGTATATATATATATATATATATATATATATATATATATATATATATATATATATATATATATATATATACTCCCCTAAATCCCTAAATTATTTCAGTAGTATAGATGAGTTTTGCGGCTCGCACACGCAACCAATCTTTATAAGTGAGGTCTCTGTAGATGAAATTTCTCGAAGACTTCACGAATTCCACTTTTAACTTCAAAAATATGAAGAGTTGGTTTGAAAAAACAGCAGCTTAATATTCATGTCAAATGCAACCCGCAACACTCGGACAGCTTTGTTGAAACTATATAACTTCAAAACCTTCTGCACCTTAAAAAACAGGAATTGTGTGGCCAAAAGCATCAAAGAAACGTTCCCTATGACGTAGTGTCCTGGATCAGATATTCTTCGCATTCTATTACATTTTTGCTGGTTAGGTGCTTCTCGATATTTCAGTGCATTGCATTTTCATTTTTTATGTTTTATCTCAAACCCGCCTCAAACTTTTTTCTTCGTTTTCCCCCCACCTGTATAACAGGAAACGCTTAGAAGAATGGCGTAGATCTCATTTTCGTTGAATTCTCTGAAATTTCGAAAATGGCAAATTTATAAATCCTGCGAGAAAATGTGTTCTGTTGGAGCACCACTAGTTGCTTTTAGAAATGTTGGAGGGATTGCAATTAATGTGATCTTAAAGACTTCGATAATACTGAATCAATAACTCACTAGATTGCGATTCCTGACTTTTATTCTTTTTTAATGTCTAACTCTCTGGGCCCATCTGAGCATTCAGCGCTCTGTAAATCGTTGTTTCAGAAGTGAAAATAGCTTCATGCTCTATGCGAACTTCGAACTCTGAGCTTCATTCTCTATGCGAACCTCTGATGATTGGATGGTCGGAATGAGCAGTAAACATGAAATCTGTAAAGTTCATTTGAAGGATTCGAGACAGAAAGTCTTCTATGATCAAATAATCATTTGATTTTGTGTGAAATCTCGACGCTTAGTGTGATTAGAAAGTTTACTCCTGTAGATGACACGGATGTACAGTGCTGTGACGCACAGTTCACGGGCTGTTGTCTTTGAAGTTATGATCCACTACGAAGCTTTTTCACTTTTAAAACATTGGTTTACGAAGTGCAAAATATTCGAACGGTTCCAGCTGGAAGAGATTAATTTCAGAAAACGTATGCTTTGCTATCAGAAATTTCGAATATTTTAAGTTTTCTTAACCTAGTTTGAAGTGATTCGGTTGTTTCGAAAAGGGCACACGTCCATTTGTTCTAGGACGCGCGGACGTTGATGGAAAGATGTGGCCTAATTGAAGTAAACACATAATCGCTCCTGCTTAGACATACGCGGATATGTAGATTTATCGTTTTGAAAATTACCGATTTAATTAAAACAGAGATGATTGCAATCCACTGCCTCATCTATCTTATCTCATCGCTACTACTACAACACGTACGTCGTGGCAATGCAGCATGAAATGGGTCGGAGCCCGACCCCCTGCCTAGATGGGAGTGTGTGTGTGTGGCGGAGGACAATTAGCCCCGGGGTTGAGCCTCCGGGGTCGGGAAGGCCCACCCCAACAACCAGGCGATAGACGCAACGGCACACAAGGGCGCGATACCTGATCCACATCGCTGCTCGCCCACGCGCTATCTGACCCTCCGCCCCAGCGGGAGGGCAACGTATTCCTTTTTATTAAGAGGGGGGGGATTTTATTTCCTAATATATCTCTACATTAGCACCGAAACTTTGCTCTGATATATTGTAATATTTTTCGAAAAAATGCAGGGATTTATTGAAGTATTCAGTAAAATTTATTTCAATACTCTACATCAATTCAATGAATTAATTTTAAAGATGTCCACATAATGGATTTTGCAGTAAAGAAAGTATACATACACACACTGTTAAATAATTTTCGTTCTTTTGGTGGCACCTTCGAATAAAGATGCTAAATCGAAATACGGATTTGTTTATAGAATGTACCAGCTACTGAAGGTATAACAGTACTGATGTACAGATATTTTACGGAGTTCTTTGGGTTGTACCTTACGTACGATGTGCCATCTGATGAGACATGTGCTTGCTGGACTCTTGAAGTTTGAGTCAGAGTTTACCAACGTAAGTCATTTCATTTTAGGGACGTTTTTAGGGTTGTTGCCCCCACACCCATCGTCCATTCTTGTGGCTGTGGCGTAAAGATTCGGTTGTGGCAAAGAAAGAGCTGAACAAAGGTACTAAAGGTGAAAGAATTGGTCGGCTGAGGATGCGTTGCCTTCACCACTGGCGCTCTTCTTGCGCTTCACCCGTCCCCACGCCCCGCCCCTCTCCGCCACCCCCTCCCCGCCCTACCTTGCCCTGTCTTGCCCCGCCCCACCACCACGCATTGCCCCGCCCCATGCCCCGTGCCCGCGCCCCGGCTCCGGCTTTGTCCCCGCGCCCCTCCCACGCGCGCTTCATTACAAGACAGCACCGCCAGGACCCGTGCAGCTGCTAGCCGTCTTACAGTATCAGCCAATTGCTAATAGTCTTTGAAAGATGGAACACGTCAATTTCGGGGAGAATTTTTGCGCATGCGTCGGCATCCAATCACGGGATTTCGATTGAGAAACTCGAGGCCTTGCGAGTTTGAAATTGTTATGATTTTCCGGTTTACTTTAAATGAATTCTTAACCATTTTTTTTCTCTCTACTCGAGGCCGAAGATTGCTTTGATATTTAAAATTAACATAAAATTACATATAAAATGGCCATTCAGTAGTTCTAATTAGGAAAAGATTGCACAGATCCGCGCATGAAAGATGCTGTATGTAAAGTCGTGTTAATGTGCTTCTTTTGTATAATAATTTCTAATTAAAATATTCTATAAATGCTATAAATATAGGGTGATTTGATACGACTGCAAGAAAGTCATTTGATAAGAAAATAAATGGCGTAACGTCTTGTTCCATTCAAAATTATTGTGAAGGATTCTTATTATTTTCAGTAATATTTTAGAGTGATTTCCGTCAGTCTTAAATTCTCCAAAGGTAAATTTTCTATCAGCCAAAACTTCGCAATGAGCGGTGGATTGTCATGCTCACTCGTGAAGTGATAATTAAAAATAAAGCCCTGGGATATTTGTTCATGTTTATTATTATTGTTGTTGAAAGTGATATCACAATTAAAATAGAATTAAGTTCAGTTGTAATTCAATTTTAATTCTTGTTTTGTTGATAATGTTATTTTATATTGTATACTTTACGAATAGAGAAACATCTGTACTTGTTTTAAAACTGTATTACAGAACACCTGAAGATGCGACCAGTTAGGTCGCGATTCGTTGTTTTGAATGCAAATAAAATAAAATAAAATAAATAAAATGTGAATTGTTTGATATCTAATACAAGAGGATACCACTGTATATTATTATTATTATTATTATTATTATTATTATTATTATTATTATTATTATTATTATTATTATTATTATTATTGTTATTATTATTTCGAAAATCAAATGCCTGACCTAGTTGTAATATTGATATTAATAGAGAAAAAGATCGGTGTTGAGAAAAGGTTTCAGTACACATTTTTTGTACTTTCTCGCCTTGCGAAGTTCTTCATAAGAAGAGAAAGTTATGCAATCGTGCGCAGGAAGCGGGGAATTTTTGTGATAATAATTCTTATTGCTGGACCGCGGAAAAGTGGATAAATCCTGTTGCTAAATTTAGAAAAAAGCCTTGAACACGTGGTGTATCCAAAATCCATGATTTTTGGGTCATTGACAACGAAAAATCGATTGACAAAACGTTTTGTCTATCCATCTGTGGTCAACGCTAGCGCCGAAACCGATCAGCCGATTTTCTTCAAAACTGATATTCCCCAATCGATCTCAATGAACTCGTATCTTTGGAAGTTTCAAGTGTATATCTTGATTTTTGACGGTACTTTACACGAAACCTCAAAAACATTTTCAACATTTTCAGAAAAAATGTCACCAAAGTTTTTGATCAATCATGTTCGAATTGAGTGAAAAACGCTTAAGAAAACAGTGGTGGTCTCTTATTAGTTGAAATCACAGATTTTTTGAAAATTGAAAATGCTCAATTTGTTGGGGGCGTCTTCCTACAACAAAAATATTGAAGATCGCGATTTTTTTCTGAATGAAATCTGTTCCTTAAAGACGGATCTTTAAATAAGTTCATTCGGACATGTCATACATGTATTGATATTTTACGTTGATGTTTTGCCGCGATTTGAAACGCGGAAGACCTTGCTGTTTGACCGGTGCCGACCTGTTGGTGTGGGATCGCCCTGGGGCGATGCATCGTGGCGCGGGACTATTGACATTCGGATCTGTCATGGAACATGCGTCTTGCTTTAATATATAGATTGTTTTTATCTAGGATACGGAAAGCCGTTTGGTGTGAGAAATAATCCTCTTTGGACGTGGATGAAGCAAGGATTTTACTTGATTTTAATGCTCCAATGAATGGTGGTGTAATGAAAAATAAAGCAAGGTAGGTATGAAATTAGTGTGTACATTTTTCGTAGTGAGTGGCTGACACTGACAACTAGTGAACATGTTGCGTACGTCTTGCATAATGAACATAGGTATCTGTGACATGTTTTGAAAATCCAATTAAAAAAAACAGATTCATAAAAGAGTAGAGAGGCGAGATAAAATTGGAAACATAATATACGATTGCATGACTGTTAGCTGTTCGTACAATTTTCTCTAGTAGTTTTTCTTGCTTCCCTTGACCCACGAAGAAAACGCTTAGATGAACCCTTCGCTTTGCATCCGAACCCCGAGTGCAGTGCTTCCCCTCCGAAACGTGTCTAGTGTTTGCGGAGTAGTGATGTGCTTGTGAGTGCAAGAGACGCCGCGCCGCTTTCTTGGCCCGCTCGCCAATTGAATGCAACATGTTTCGTGGTGTTAGCCCCCTGAGCAGAGAAAGGCGGGTTATGTTGTTCACCGTGGAGTGAGTGAGTTTCTCCTCGTCCCGCTTTTTATCAAATCAACGGATTTAAGTGTTTGAGGAACAAAAGGATCTGTTGGTTGATGTTATTATGAAACGAGTGATTCATATGTTTCTCGGAGCAACAACAGAGGAGTATGTCACGTTACGTGTTTCTCGTCGGACCATGTTTAGCGATGTTGGTGCCCGTAGACTGACATTGGCAACATGACGCGGCATCTCGGTGGGAATCGAGAATACTCTCATTCGCCAGCAGAGGATGCCGTGAGTCTGTTTCCCTCGTATTCTGACGGTTAGGCCTTTTGCTTTCTTTGGCGGGGAGGCGTCTGCACATGGCAATGCCCGCAGCGAAGCTCTAAGGTGGGCTTTGCGGAGGCGTGCCACAAGGGCCCCGGACGGCGGGCGCCGGGCGCGGGGCAGGAAGCGCCCCCGTGGGCGCGGGGCGCGGCTCTCGAGTGCTTCCAAGCAACCGGCGGCGGCGGCGGCGGCGCAATCAATACACAGTGCTTCCGAGGCGCGGAGAGAGGGCGTCCGCGGCCGTGTGTGAGTGGGCGCGCGCGACGGGGTGCACGGCGCTTACAAATCTCGCCCGTCAGGCGCCGCCCCCGCCCCCACCGCCCATTGGCGGGCCGCGGGCCGACGCGCTGGATCGCACGCGCGACGCCCCCGCGGCCCGGCCGCCTCTCTGCGGCGCCATATGGCGCCCGCCGGCGCCCACGCCTCGCCCACTAATACTCCCAAGTGGACGCGTACCTGCTGTTTCTATTTCAAGCGAGCCTGCTCTTTTCTGGAGACGAAGCTCCGTCGGTGGGTGAGCGCGTCGTTTCCATGACTGTCGGGTAGGTACGAGGGACGTTGCTCTTTTCAACTACAGTAGGCACACGTCGATACATCAATCGACGGATCGTTCAATCCTCAGAGAATGCTCCCGGGAGTTCAGTATGGGAGTCGAAGTGACTGAGCCGATAAAAGTATCTGCACCCTGCAACGATATTTCATTTATACTCCAAGATTCTGTGAAGACTTCTCTAAATGTTAAATACCGATTCAAAATCTCCCTTGCTAGGCATGTGGCAATGTATTATTTCCCAATTGCTCATACATTTACTGCGTCAAACCACAAAAAGAATGTTTGCAGTAGGTTTATAATAACGTTCTGGTGACATTGCGTGTTTTAAAAATAACTTGTCAGTGAAATTGCGTTCAGAGAATTTCACTCATCTGTTTTGCTCCACAAAAAAACGAGTTCTATGGGGGATGAGAGGGGAGAAAATTCGTGGCTGCGCTTTACGAAGGACACGAGCAAATTAAAAATGACCACTCATTCGATAAACACTTCAAGCAACGAAGTGGGAGCTTGAACTCCCCAGGGCTACGTTTCTTCAATCGTCTTGTGATCATGGTCCTGATTATTTAGAGATTTTGTTCCAGGGAATACCCCAGATTCCTAACCTTTTTCTTGCATCAGCCCCGTTTTCAAGAATTAATTGCTCTATGAATCTTCTTTACTTTTTACTTTCTCACGTACTGCTTACGCAGTATAGAGAAAGCATTGTTATTTGTAATGCTGTGGAGAAAATGGTGATAGTCTCATAGCAATATGCAAAAGTCTCATTGCTGAGCCTGGTAACGAAAAAGTGGATACATTTTGTTTCTATACGTAGTAAAAAAAACTTCATCAAACTCGTGGTGCAACTAGAATCACATTTTGTAGGTCCTTTCTTACGTAAAAATTGGTTTACAGCCAAACGTCTACCGTCAGTTCGTCCCCCCATCCGTCCATCTGTCTGGCCGTTTCTCTGTCCGTCCGTTTGTGAACAAAGCTAACAGCAAAACTGATATTCCCCGACTGATTTGGCTGATGTCGCGGGCTTGAAATTGAAGCCGCCGGGTCTTCGTAGGATGCAATGACAATCTGTCCCCCTCGTAAATTGGTTTGAATCAAGCAAAACGACGTCACTGATACTTTCCACACCTGAAGATAATGTGAGCGCTCCCGCGCAGTAGTCGCAACCTACATTTAGTGCAGCGCGTGGGGGTCGTGTGCACCTGAAGCGCCCCTCGAGCGCCTTCGCGTAGGGCCTTTCGCGGCCTCTGCTCGCTGTTCGTAAAAGCCTTGCGTAGTGCGTGCTCGCGATGTGTGAGGAAAGATGCCGATTTTTCAACTCATCATTTTTGATAATTCATTTATATTTTTGCGAAGGAAATAATAAAACTGGTAGAATAATAAAAATGTTGCAAAAAATGTAAAATATAAGTAGAATAGGTAATACTGTTCAAAATTTGCAGCGAAAATGTGTACTTTGCTAGGATTCCCCAGATTCGCCAAAAATATGATTTTGACAACTGAACATACAAAGACTGTAATTTCATAAGGATCCGAACTCTAATTTTATCATAAATACCTGTATGTCTGTTTTCACTAATTTTGGAGAAATTAAAAATCGTGTTTTTGAAAAGATGTAGCTCCCGTGTTAATTGGCTTAGAAAGAAATGTGTTATGCAAAAGTTGTAGTCAATTTTATCCTCTTCGAAATTAATTTGAATGGTTTCTCTACAGGACTACAGGTTAACGATTTGTAGAGAAAACCTCGAAAAAAAGTCAGTTAAATCCAGGTTTTTCGGTCCTCCCTGAGTTTGCACAGGGTGTGGGTGGTCGAAAACAGGTGAACCTGCTTTTTAACAATTTTATTACATAGCCAGGTGATTTCTCGACGTTTCACAAGTATTTATCACAATCTACTAGATAAATCTCCAATGTTAGTGCCATTAGTGTAGTGAATGTTTTATCACGGGAGGTGCCTGTGATTACCTGCTGGATGGAAATATCCGGCGCCGACTTACACGTCGGGCCTGGGAAACTTTCCTTCCCAAATATCTCCCTCCAGCAGCGCACCGCCAGCACAATCGCGAAGCTCCCAACCGGCTCTTTGAGACTTTCATGCACTGGACCACCACACATGACGGAAGACCATTTGGGAGCTAGGAGCTGGGGCTTTGCCCTGCTGAGGAGAGAGAGCTAGAAGAGGGGAAATCCCCGCAAGCCGACGTGGTGTACCTCCCGCGGTACACTATTCACTACACGAACGGTGCTCAGGACCATAGCAGTCCCGCCCCGCCCCGCCATCCCACCCCACCCCGCCCTTCCCACCCCGCCCTTGCCACGCACCCGTCTTCGCGTGCGTGAAGTTGGTGGAAGTGAGTCGCGTGAGTAGCACATGCTGGCATCTCCACTTTGTCCGTCTCTCGCCGTCCTTTGGTCCTCTTCTTTCCACCCTCCTTCCTTCATTGGAGGTCAACGCTCTCTCGGTATCTGTCTCTTCTCCCTCCTTTTCTTTCTATTCCTTACCCTTTCTCTTTGTCACCTTTCCAATTTATACTGTACATACTTCTCCTCTTCGAAATTACATACTCTCGGATAATACATACCTCTCCGGAGATATTTGATTACAAAATGGGAAAGCAAACTGCCGTGCAATTTTATTTTTAGTCATCGGCTCATGTAAAAAGGCGAAATGTGTCTTTCTCTTAGAGAGTCTTCGAAAACAGATTTCCCGGAAATACGTTAATGCGAAAGCGACCTTCAAAGCAGAAGGAAATTCGAGGAAGGAATTTTATTTTTAGTCATCGGCAAAGGTTACAAAACCGTTTCTTTACTACACCCACGTACAATTGCTTCAATTGTAAATCGCTCCATTAGAGGAAAAAGTCACAGCGCACCTGTTGAGTTAATGTGAATGCAGCTCTGTGTGAAATAGACCTCTTTGTGTGCAAGGCTGTAGGTACAATAGAAGGCTGGAGTCATTTCACGTGAAATCGCACAGTCGTCAATCGTCACTATTTTTAGTGACTTGAAATTTTTTTGAGTTCTATGTAAGAAAATAGGTGACATTTTTTTTCTTTTTTCTCTAATCCCAATCTTTTTAGAAATATTACCAATTGTTTTTTCGGAAGAATCCTAAACGCGCTAATGCTTAAACATTTTCACACATCTAACTTTTCCTACAAACAATTCAATTACATTTAAATTAAGCTCCAAAAAATGTACTTTCATATGATGGAGAATATAATTTTTATAAACATTTTTTAAGTATTTATGATCCTTTCATACGGTACAGTTTTCGTGCAGATTCTCTAATAGAAATTGTAATTATCGGATCTCAAACCAGAAGTATAAAAGGTCGTACACGGTCTGCACGTTTTCTGTCCGAGTTGCCACTATTCGCCGCTAGGGGTTCTGTCGGCACAACTGAATTCCCGAATTGCGCCCTCCGAGTACATTGATTTGCAACATTTGTGAACGTGCGTCCTGAGCTTCTATATTAATACTTCTTTTAATGAAACAGGGTGAGAAAACATTGAAAAGATTTCGTTGACGTTACAACGGCTGCGACGCTTTATCGGTTGCGTAGAAAGGACGCTCCAACTGCAAGAAGTCTTGGCTGCAGAAGTGAGATTCAGTAACCCCACATTTGCAAGAGGCAGTCAAAGAAACTCTCCAGAAAAACCGACAACTCGAGTCCCCTCGCCAACACACAAAATCTCTTGAACCGCACCGAACCTAACCACACTTCGCATCGTTGACGCTACAACGGCTGCGACGCTTGCCCAACCAGTTTGCGTAGAAAGGACGCTCCGCATGGAAGAAGTCTTGGCTGCAGAGTGAGATTCAGTAACCCCACATTTGCAAGAGGCAGTCAAAGAAACTCACCAGATATGCAAGGCAACTCAGAATCCCCTCGCCAACACAAAATCTACTTGAACCGCACCGAACCTAACCACTTCATCGTTGACGCTACAACGGCTGCGACGCTTTATCGGTTGCGTAGAAAGGACGCTCCGCATGGAAGAAGTCTTGGCTGCAGAAGTGAGATTCAGTAACCCCACATTTGCAAGAGGCAGTCAAAGAAACTCACCAGATATGCCGACAACTCGAGTCCCCTCGCCAACACACAAATCTCTTGAACCGCACCGAACCTAACCACTTCATCGTTGACGCTACAACTGCGACCTTTATCGGTTGCGTAGAAAGGACGCTCCGCATGGAAGAAGTCTTGGCTGCAGAAGTGAGATTCAGTAACCCACATTTGCAGAGGCAGTCAAAGAAACTCACCAGAAAAACCGACCAACTCGGGTCCCTCGCCAACACACGAAATCTCTTGAACCGCACCGAACCTAACCACAAAATTGAAAAATTCCCGCCGCAAACAAATATGTTAGTGAATGCTAGAGGCGCTAGTCATTCTGTACGTTTTCCGTATGGAAAAATAACAAACATGATCAAACGTTTTCATGCAGACTGGATTACATGCTTTCTGTACGTCCAATGTGCACGATAACTATACCGTCTAAAAAAGGCCTTTAGAATCTTCTATTCTAATGTTTAATACATAAATGTTTACATTAGGCCGACGTCCAGACGAGAAGCCAGTGTGACTTACGTCATGTTATAAAACAACGAAGCGCGTGTCCACCAAAGCGTTGGTCGGAAGGATTCTGCGAACCTTTGCTCTTGGGTGCATTTATAAACAACTGAGATTGCTAGGGTCCTCCCTAAAAAAGGGAACAGCTCTCTTTCTTACATACACGGAGTGAGATGTTTAAACAAAACTATCTGAGAAACACAACACATTGTTCTGTGACCGTCGATGACCAAAAAGATCAATACTGTTGTTAGTTTCACCACCTTAATATCAAAACCTGAGCTTACAGAAGTGTGCGTAAACGTTGTCACAGCCAGCATTCTTGAGAAGTTGAAAACTGACTGTATATCGTAAAAGAAATTTAAAAAGGAGATATATGTCCTATATAAAATCCCGTTTTGTACCAAGATGTGTAATCAAAATCCACGTTTTGTGAGTCCTTGATAACGAAAAATTGGTTTAGGGCAGTTGTTGAAGCGTTATCCTAAGAACGCGTATTCTTTGACTTCTGATTTCGCAAACAATGCCGCTGGATGCCGACTTTATCTTTTTAAACTAAACCCACGTTTCTTGGTTTATAACAATAGTTCTATTTAAAAAAACAAAGTTTTCTAAAATATGTCGTAAAATGCAAGTGATAAATATATTATATATATATATATATATATATATATATATATATATATATATATATATATATATAATCGAGTGTATCGTGCGGAACAACTTCAAATGCCTTCGCGAAATCTATTATTACGGCGTCCACCCTCTCACTATTATCAACTTCATCTGCTATATCCTGAAACAATGATACTATCTGACTCTTGCAAGAGAAGCCGTTCCTTAAACCATGCTGTCCCTGAAATAGCCATTCTTTTCTTTCCCATTCTTGTCTAATAGAGCTAGTTATCAAGTGTTCCATTAGCTTACATACAAATGACGTGAGACTTACTGGTCTATAATTGGCTAGTATAGTTCTATCACCACTCTTGAAAATCGGAACAACGGTAGCTAGCTTCCAATCATCAGGCACGCTTGAATTGTTGATCGAAACCTGAAATAATCTTGTTAGATACGGTCGGTTGTAGATACGGCTTCTCCACCGAGTTTAATTATGTCAGTTGAAATGGCATCTGGACCCCGCGACTTCCCATTTTTCATAGATTTAATTCACACATTTACCACGCATTTTTACCACACGTCACATATTTACCACACATTCAAACTAACCTGTTTTTCAGTAAAATTTACTTTTGGGTGCGAGTTCGCGAGGCCGCCCCATGCGGGCAACAGGATGCTTATCACCGGTGTGGGAACTGGATAAGTAGCTTTTCCCTTCTCTTGCTCATCACTGAAATAAAAACATCAAGATTTTCAAAATTTAACAGAAAGCGTGCGCAGATGATTTTCTCCCCCATACGTCACATACAGTTTTTGACTAAATATATAAATATCTAAACATTGCCAGCGCAATCATAGATGCAATTCTGTTTTAGTCCTGCATAAAATTGTTACCTTTTACAGCAACCGCCTCAAATCGCTATCACATAACAAAATACGTAACAACTCTACTAAATATTTATGTCCTTTCTTTTGAAAAAAACACTACTTCAACTCATTCATGCATAAATATAACTAAAGGCGCTACAGAATGGCACAGACTTTCTCGTAGTAAAGTTTTCTAATTTCCTTGATGTGGTCTGGCTTTAAGGTCTTGCTCCATTCTCTGGCCTGCTACCATCGTCACCCGAAGTACTTTTTTTTGACATGTCACTTTTTGCTTTCCTAATAGTACATCGGAAATGTTACGTCAAGAATATTAAAGAAGAATAAAACCTCGTCCTAAATAGAAATTTTCATCGAAAAATTTGAAGCCATTTTTAAGAAAATTTTTGCATTACTCTAAATGCAAAATTTGAAGCTCTTTTTCACAGGAATCTATTTAGATTTCGAAAAACTACAATTGGAGTCATTTAAAGCACTTCCACTAACAAATGCAATAATGTATACAAATCGATGGAAATGTGCATTTTAACGGCGTGAGAGATATTTAAAAAAATTACATTTGTGTAATTTTTGAAAAAAAAAAGAAAGGATACACCAAAATGAACTTGACGTGATATTAAACAGAGCAAATATGCTCGGTTGGAAAAAAATTGAAGAAAAAATTTCCAGCCAATTTTTTGAGAATATGGTGTTTGAGACTTTCTGGAAATGGGGAATTTTGAGCTCGTTTCCACAGAAAACCGTTGAGTTTTCGAGTAACTTTATTTAATATTATTTAAAGCGTATGCACTCATAAATACAGTCACGTGAAGAAATCGCCTCTAATGTAAATATTATCGACGTGAGAGACTAGTCAAAAAAAAAAATTATATTTTTGTAATTTTTGAAAACAAAAGAATAGATCAATATTGCGTTTATGTCATCGCTTAGGGTACATTTGGCACTAACCCTACCAAAAATTTAAAGAAAA